>VVHJ01025980.1:22477-50723 GCA_015107715.1 Tylochromis polylepis
CGGCCTGGGTGTTTTTAAAAAAAAAAAAAAAAAAGGCGGCAGAGCCAGGGGTAAATACGCTTCACATGGCACAGAGCTGCTCAGAGACCACGGCAGCCAGGCTTTCATGCTGTACAGTAGCTGTCTTGGCTGGTGGTTGACATATAAGCAGCTTAGGTGAATGAATATCTTCACACACTGGGTGCAGGTCTCATTAACAGAAATAGCTGGAAACGTGGCAGCGCGCACAGGATCACTTCCCAGTTTGTTTCAGCAGTGGTGAATCAAACGGTGCTTTGCTGTCAGCCAGCCCACACTCAAACCATTAACTCAGCAAACACTGGTCCCCTTGCCTCTGCTCAGGCAGTGATGCCTTATGAGTGGTATTGTCCTTTAACTGCACTGCTCTAATCGCTGCGGCTCGCATTCCACTTTTCTTAAATCTGCTACCTCCCAAAACTCTGTTTGCGAGTGGCAGTAAGAGAAGTTCGGAGATCTCCTACAGCCGGGAGGCTGGTCTGTGCCAGCTGCTCCGCATTATAGCACCGGAATGAAAATGCCATTGTTATTCTACCAAGTAAATACAGGCCCAGTACTGCCGATACCAATACCGAGAGTAATAACATGACACGATAACAGTGTGTCGTGATTTATGAGATGAATAATAATCACTTAGCAAATTTTAAACACATTTTAATGACCACTAAAATACTCTGATTTTTACTTTCCGCATTAATTAGTTAATGCACCAAAGCACAACTTTCAGCTTTTCATGTATTATGAAACTCAGTTTTTTGTCCGTCTCTAAAGCACTTTGGGTCGGCTTCTGTTGTTTTAACTTGCTTCAGGCTATAAACAAAACAGACCTCATAGTCAACACAAAAAGGTTCTGACATTTTTCATAGTTCACGTTTTAGGTATGTTGTTTCTTTTCCAACAAAATAACTTATTTAACATAATACAGTTGGCTATAGACGGGCTCAGACTATATTCAATTAAAATAATACATTCTGTTTTTTGAATGTCTGAATATAGTCTGTAGGTACTCAAGTCTGCTAAAGTAACAGCTATGATGCCCAATAGCACTTAAACATTAGCTAATGATAAAGAGACAGCATACCAGGGTAGGGAGGAGGAGGTGGAGTAAAATGTAACTGCATGAGATGAGCAGTGTTTGTGGAGACAGGTCTCCTTTCTGTTGAACAGGAGCAACGTGCTGAACTTAGAGGATGGAAACAAACTAAAGTATCGATCCTATCATCTAATGTCGATCCAACTCCACTACCAGTGCTGTATTGATACTATCGATATTTGGATTGGTCTGCCCACCTCTACTGCTACAGAAGTAGATAGATCCAAATATTATTATTGTTGGTATTGCTATCGGATCAATACTAGAGTGATGGGATCAATATTTTAGTTTGTTTCTATCCTCTAAGTTCAGTATGTAGGACACAGAATTGTTTTAAAAAAAACCACAAAAAAACCCCTCAAACATGCACTGTGAAAAATGTCTGAACCTGTTTGTGCTGGCTGTCACGTCTATTTTATTTATAGCCTACAGCACATTTA
The DNA here is from genome assembly GCA_015107715.1 of Tylochromis polylepis. Lineage (NCBI taxonomy): Eukaryota > Metazoa > Chordata > Actinopteri > Cichliformes > Cichlidae > Tylochromis > Tylochromis polylepis. The sequence continues at coordinate 24,029 of VVHJ01025980.1, forward strand.
AACAACAGAAGCCGACCCAAGTGCTACAGAGACAGGCACATTTACCTTCCAGGTCTCCACAAAAGCCCAGTTTCAAATGCATAAAAAGCTGAAAGGTGTGTTTTATTGTGTTAACTAATTGTTGTGAGAAGCAAAATTCACAGCGATTTCATTAAAATGTGTTCAGAATTTGCAAATTAATGATGAGCCATCTCATAAATCATGACACACTGCTCTCCCCTACATAAAAGTACTGGTATCGGTATTGGTATGAACCCATTTACTTGGTGTAATTACTAGGTACTGGACTTATACCAAAATTAGCCGTCTCGCACAGCACTAAAGTGAAGTCCTACGGCTGGGTAGCTGATCTGTGCCAGCTGCTCCGTGTTATGACACCGGAATGAAAATGCCATTGTTATTCTACCTCTGGCTCCCATAGCATTTAGTGCAGAGAGACTGTTGCACCTCGCAAAACAGGAGAGCGGATTAAATTGATAGAGAAACAGAGGGAGCTCAGGACTGAGGGAGGAGGAGAGTTAAAGATAAGCGAGCGCAGCCGAGAATGAAAAATAATATGACATTAATAGAGAAAAATAGAAAATGGAGAGAACCAGAGAATGCATGAAATGGATGAGGAGAGAGAGAAAGCGAGAGTGGACTGAGTGTTTTGCATCCAAATCCTGCAGCATGCAGCAGTCCCACTCCTCATCTGCATATTAAACTGGCCCTGTGGCTGCTTTCCCACTCAGTGGGTCAACTATCATTGTTTTTGTTGGTTTAAACAGAGTGCTGTTTCACAAAAACAAGGGCATATGATAAGTCACACTGCATTTTTTGAACTCAAAGATTTGGTTTGTGTGTGAGCATGTGCACATGCGCGCACAGCCTGCCCCCATGTTTCCTTTCACATTGACCGAGCTTTTGTCTTTGCCCCTGGACATTCCTGCATTAATGATACACACATGAATTAATCACACAGCAAGGCAAACAGCAGCATACTCTATGATAATGCAAAATAGAGGAGACACCATTGGGTCATGCTAGTTCTACCGCAGCTCGTTTTCACACCGCAGCATCCATGATAATTAGGAGAGCGGCGGCGGTTTTGTCGAGGCAGAAATGCATCGTTGAGCAGCCACAATATGAAACTGTGCCAGAGACTCATTTTCTCTCAGAAATAATGCTAAGAATATAGCTGCCAGTGGCAAAGCTGAAGGGCCAAGCAAAAGAGCGTGAGGCAAGGCACATAGCAACACAGGTACATCAGGACTTTTTCAGCAGGTGAGCCAAGTTTGACATAACTGGGGAAAGAATTGCAGACATATGGCCCATGTCATGTCTGCATTTTTACTGCTGACTTTGTCACTGTATGAAACAGTGACAGGCCCTGCTCGACTGCATCACATTAAAAGATAACGCTGAGTAAATAATGCATGCAGCCTGACTTTATGCCGCGTGTTTTTCTAAACATTTCCAGCTGACCCACTGCCACAAGTCACACTAGGCTCTTTCCAGATGGTCTAATGAAAGACTTGACAATAAAAACACTAGCACTTTAATGCTGAATGTTCTTTCAGTCACAACTAAACAGCTTGGATTTTTATAAACATATACACAAGAAAGAGAAAGTAAGTTTTTTCTGTCAGTGCTTTTCAAATGGGCATTAAATGCTGATCTGGTGACACTGCTGACACAATGAGGTGCCCAACAAGTTGTCATCAGTTTAAGTGTAAATCAGTTTTGCACCAGATACAAGAGCTGAAATGCTTTGGACTGTGCTGGAATGCTAATAATACACAACTGTTAATAATGCAATCTAGAAACTGTAAAACTGTCACTTTCAGAAACTGAAAATTTGCTTGCAAAGCTGGGAGAACACTGCTGCTCTCTGCACTGTCAAACAAATGTCAAACTTTTTGTTTGGGTTTGTCTTTTTGGGACTCAAGTCCCACAGGGGGCGTCCTGGCTTTGTGACAAGGGCACATTACTTTGGTGTTGTCATTATTTATGAGAGGTAAAGAGGTTGCTTGTCATGAATTGTTGACATATGTCATTTAAGCATCTGAGCAATGTTTTTATGCTTTTGCACTGGTGACAGCTGTGGCCAGAACTGCTGCATTTAAGGCCTTGTCTGTCTGCTCTCGTGAAAGTGCTATTTTTGGTGTGTCTTTAGGGAATTTTAGTGAGTTTTTAACATCGTAATTCTTCTAATATGGTAGAAATATGTACGTGTAAAAAAAGCCACCCTGACCTAAGAAAAAGTACATAGCTGACAATAACTGTGAGCTAATCATGACAGGATTTTACACAAATGTCAGATGACGTGAAAGATGAAGTGATGTTCATATTTCAAAGGTCAAAAGTCAAATTCACTCTGTAGCGTTTGGAAAAAGGTACTCTTCTGGCCCTTCCTCGGTAACATAACTCTGAAACACATAGTGTGACCATATTTCACTTTGTCAGAGACTGAACTGATGTCAGTAATCTTGGGGGCTCACCATAAAACCTTTGTGATTCTGTACTGTAGATAAAAGCATTTATGTTTTAGAAGCTGCAGAAATCCATATTTGGAGGATTTTCTGCTTTGTTGGTTCAACATTGTGTTTTTTTCAGAATTAGCTTTATGTGCAAAACTTTTTTTTTTCTCAAATTCCTTAAAACTCTGGACATATGTGGATGTTAACTGTAGCCTGACTTGCTGGCTGAGGCTTGAACCAGTTCTAGACTTTCTGGTGAAGAATGCTTTGAGTTTGATTAGACAGCTCCTTTCAGACAGAATGAGGACTTAGCTGTCAGTCAACAAAAATAAGTTCAACACAACTCCAAACTGTGGATTTCTCAGTTTATTATATTTGCTAAAGTACATTTGCTTGGACCTCTGTTGACCTTCTGTGCAGTCCTAAAGAGAACGGTTTTCAATAGATGTAAGCTACAGAACTCACAATGTGTGATTCTGGATGAGTAATAGCAAGTAATGTGAAATGAGTCCGATTTTTTAAAATTATGATTGGACAAAGTCATTTACTGAAACAGCTTACTTTGCTGCCTTACAATAAATGCCAATGAATTCTGTATGTAAAGTGACCTTGGGTTTCTTGACAGGTGCTAAATCTGATTTAATATCCTAATTTTTTTTATTATAAACTCTTCGGAAGATTTTTTTAATTCATAGAGTGCCAAAAACATTTTGGAGCTTCTGAAATCCCTTACAGAGGAGAATATAGTCTAAATAAACACCTCATAATCCCAACAAAAATACACTATGTTACCAAAAGTATTCACTCATCTGTCTTCACACACATATGAAGTTGAATGGCATCCCATTCTTAATCTATAGGGTTTAGTATAATGTTGGCCCACCCTTTGCAGCTATAACAGCTTCAGCTCTTCTGGGAAGGCTTTATACAAGGTTTAGGAGTGCTTATGGGATTTTTCTGACCATTTTCCCAGAAGCTCATTTGTCAGGCACTGATGTTGGAAGAGACGTCCTGGCTCGCAGTCTCCGCTCTAATTCATCCCAAAGGTGCTCTGTCAGGTTGAGGTCAGGACTCTGTGCAGGCCAGTCAAGTTCTTCTGCACCAAACTCACTCATCCATGTTTTTATTGATCTTGCTTTGTGCACTAGTGAGCAGTCATGCTTTAACAGGAAACTGTTCCCACAAAGTTGGGAGCATGAAATTGTTCAAAATATTTCGGTATGTTGAACCATTAAGAGTTCCTTTCACTAGAACTGAGGGGCCAAGCCCAACTCCTGAAAAACAACCCCACACCATAAATCCCCCTGTCCATCAAACTTTACACTTGGCACAATGCAGCCAGACAAGTGCCTTTCTCACGACAACCACCAAACCCAGACTCGTCCATCAGAATGCCAAACAGTGAAGTGTGATTGGTCACTCCAGAGAACATGTCTCCACTGCAGTGGTGACGTGCTTTACACCACTGCATCTGACGCTTTGCATAGTGCTTGGTGATGTTGCAGCTGCTTGGCCATGGAAACCCATTCCATGAAGCTCACTGATCTTGAGCTAATCTGAAGGTAACATGAAGTTTGAAGGGCTGTAGTGATTGACTCTGCAGAAAGTTGTCGACTTCTGAGCACTATGAGCCTCAACATCTGCGATTTACATGGCCTAGATGAGTTGCTGTTGTTCCCAATAGCTTCCACTATATTATAATAACACGAACAGTTGACTGTGGAATATTTAGTAGTGAGTAAATTTCATGACCGGACTTGTTGCACATGTGGCATCCTATCACGGTACCACGCTGGAATTCACTGAGCTCCTGAGAGCGACCCATTCTTTCACAAATTTTTGTAGAAACAGTCTGCATGCCTAGGTGCTGGATTTTATGCACTTGTGATCACTGAAGTGATTGTGATTTGGATGGGTGGGTGAATACTTTTTGCAGTATGGTGTAAAACTGGTTGGATTTAGTGTCACTTAACAGTGGAGTGACTCAACTATTTCTGCATACTTAAAGTGAGTTTTTTCATCAAAGGCTGTCAGTATGTTTCATAATCATATCAATAATTCTGTTGACTGATACCACATGGAACAGAGCAGTCCACACAATATATTTAATTTATTGCCATAAATGGTCCCTGTCAGTAACACATTACACCTTTAAGATTTCTAGCAAACTTTTTTGCCGACCCATTGACTCTGGGTTTCAGAGACCTGGTGGTCCTCAGACTCACATCTAAGAGCCACTCCTTTGCGCTACCCAAATTTTGATGACTATGATTACAAGTAAAAGAACAAATGGAGCCAAAGAACTTGTAGTATAAAAAGCTTGACGTCACATTAAAACATGAGATGGAATTCATATAATGGTAGTAGAGGGATGGTCATTTGAACTTTATTTTTTAACTTATAGATGAATCAGGCTTATCTTGGATTACTTTGAAGAACAGGGATCGCTTTCAAAAATGATTTGCTCTACGTCCTGATAAGGTCAGGGTCAGCAGAAAACTGCTATTCTGAGAGGAAATAGTCTGCTGTCAAGGACTCAGGACCAAAGAAAGTACAATTATATACTAACAACACGGCTCGGTCTTTACAATGCCTCCTATTCAAGTAATAAATAGGTAGTACGCTATAGAGACTGACAGCTACCTTGTTTGTAGTCGGAGTGTGTAGAGTAGCTTTGGAGAGATTACTGAAGCTCACTGTGTGTGTAATGAAGCCCTGAGTCAATAAGACATGCAGGCTTAAGGCCAAGGGCTGAGCCTTTGCGCCAAAGGTGCAACGTGTGTGCCAGTCAGCAAACTTGTATATGCTTGTTTTTGATTGACAGTCTGCTGGTCGCCGGACCTTCTGTGTTTCCGATTCTGAAGGGGCAGGCAGTTAGTTATGGAAGCCTTGTTAAAGGTATGTCAGGCTGACAACGTCAGCGTGATCATGGGAAATGTGACACGCGTGTCCCTTTAACTGGTCGGGATGGCAACTGCTGGCACCTGGCCTGTCAACCTCCACTGGGAGCTTGGCAAACTGACAGGAGGAGTGGAGCTTTGCCACCGCGGAGGAATAAATTGCATTTACTTGAGGTGAATGCCCAAAATACGGGCGATACACACAGATGGACGCATTTATCTCGGTCACGGGGGTGGAGGGAGTTCTGATGAGAGGGGAGAGATAGTAAACTCATGCTTGCTGTTAGCCAGTCAATTCTTTAGACATACTGGGCAGAAAGATGAAAAAGTGGAGCGATGGTAGTGGACGTGCTTGCACATAACAGTTTAGCTGAATCTCCCTGTGTGAGAGTGGGGGTCAGCAGCTGTTAAAGGGGTGGAAAAAGAGAGCCAGTAATTGTTCACACCTGGGCACTATTATCACCTGCAGCTCTCCAAGAGTCCATTTGTCACATCTCAACCTGAGGATGTGCTCACAGTTGTTTGGGAAAACGTTGAGGCAAAATCTTAGATGGCTGCAAAGGCACTACACTGGTGCTGCCTCTGGCTAGGACACTGGGATGTCTTTGTACGTGGGATACTTTGTTTGGGTGGAAACTGCATAGGTTTGCACTCTGTAGTAGTTTTCTGCTGCTCTTCCATTTCATTTTTTTCAGATGTCAAAACATTTGTTCCTCTCATCTGATCCCAATTCCTGTTTTTTGTTGTTGTTGTTGTTTTTGCCATTTTCATGGCATCGTGCAATATTGTCGCGATGGCGTGTTTGGTAAAAGAGCCCCTATTGATAGACCTTCTTGTGTTTTGTTTGATGTTCTAAACAGTGCGGCATAATCTGCAAGACACTCGCACAGATCCAAAACCCCTCAGCCTTTCATGGAGCTTTCTAGTCCAAAGCATTTCAATTGCTTTTTATAATTGAGTTTGTCTGCCGCTTCTGTGATTGCTTTGGATCTCTCTTTTGCTATCAAACAAGGCAATTACCACCGAATCGCATATTATTCTGAAAAAGAAAAGGGAAAAAAATGTTTATTTGCACGAAAATTAGCATGCAGCTAATTCAAAATCTCTCTTCAGTTCTCTGCATGCGAGAAATTTCTCGCCTCGCCATACATGTGTAGTTGGGAACTATACCAGCTCAAAAAAAAAAGGAGAACGCTATCAATAATTAATTAATGCGGGTTAATATGTTAACAAACTTATAGTGGTTGGTAATTAGATGAGCCACAGTGTCTGATTCAGACTTAATTACTAAGCCACTGTCTGTTCTGTGGGGCTTCAATGAATAATTAATTACAAGAAGCATGAATTATTTCTGCTTACCAAAGATCCACAAGAAATACACGCCTCTGCTATTTGGTATTGATCGATAGAATGTGTTTGATTGGGGAAATAGGAGCAACTATAGCACAGCAGTTCGGAGATGAGCATGTCATAGATTATAGAGCCGTTTGCTGCAGAAGGTACAGAATTTGGGATTGATTGCAGCACTAGAAAATGTGTACAGCACGACTTTTTCTTCTTTGCACAGGTGTGGAATCAAGCATTGTGTGAAATGAACACATTTGGACTCACACCTATACCACAGAGTGCACAGAGACGTTTCACAGTTCTGAAATTGAATGAGCCGGTTTATTTTCCCTCCTTTAGTGCACATGGGCAACCCTAGTGTTTTGATGAAAGTTGTGCGCGCGTGTGTGTATCTGCAAATGCTCTGATTTACCCGCTCTATATTTGCATATGCACAATGTGATTAACTGCCAAGCCTTATCTTTTCCGCCTAGCTTCCTCATTGCATGCATTGTGCGCACACACACACCCACAAGCTGCCGCAAACATGGCTTTGCACATTGTGTCATGTGCACACATTCACACTTTCACGTACCAGCAGCGTTGTGTGTTTTCAAGGAGAAGTGATGAGGGTGAGGTGGAAACCACACAGGCAAGCTAAAGACTCTGAGACAGTGTGTTATTCAGCTTCACTCACAATTGGACTGTGGCAGTTAGTAAACCCTGTAGGCTTTCCCCAGCTAATATGGTTGACTTTATTTATGGCCAGTGTGACTCGCTTGGGCCAGTTGTGCAGGTGAAACTGTCTATCGGTCTACATTCAGTTGTCAGTCACATACAGTTACTTTGTACAGAAATGCCATGGGCCATAATCAGCCACAGCTCGCATCATTTACTGTAGATGTTGTAATAATATGTCAGTCCATGTCATTAACACTCACTGGGCCTGGGGGATACAGGAGGGCAGATTGAATGGCTTACACCTCGGGCTGCTGGCACCCTCTGTGTGTGTGTGTGTGTGTGTGTGTGTGTGTGTGTGTGTGTGTGTGTGTGTTGGCATTTGTGCATGTGAATCATTGCAGGAGTATGCACACATGATTTAGGGAGATGCCATGTATGTAAAAGTGTGTCAGTTTCTCTGGGCAGGCACAACTAAACTTAACTAAAGACTCATCAGTTTTATTCAATATGCTCATACTCATATGTCCTAGTATGCACTGATAACACATTTATTTGGATATTTTTTAACCTCAACTGAGGTTCTGTTTTGTAATTTGCAGCTGGGGGAAAAAATGCAAATATGCATGCTTTAACAAATTTGTTATTTGCTTGGCTATTTATTAAGTAGGAGAGGCAAAAGGGATAACTGAAAAAGAAGTGATGTAATGATATGGTTTATCGCTGCTCTGAAAATCGTAATCATCTGGCTTAGTGCTTTAGGACTGGGCTCAAACCCATGTTATTACAAATAATACCACATAATGTATTCTCCATAAATGTCAGTTTCTCTGCTCTTTTCATTTTTCTTCTCTTTCACTCACTTGCTGACTTTTCCCTGCTGCTGCACCTTCTTTTTCTTTTTCCCCTCCCCCTTAGCCCTCTCTCCCTCCTCTTTCTCTCCACTTCCCTCCCACTTTTCTCTCTCTCACTCTAAAGAGCACTCACTGCCTGCACTTCTCTTCATTTTCCACCCCAACATGTTGGCAGGAGGAGAAAGAGGAGGATGTTGCGCTCTACCCTTGGTGCGTTTTTGCCACCACTCCGCCCAGCGCACACTGCCTCTGACTCAGACTCAGCCTCAGCCTTCAGCCGTCCCCGCCTGAAAGACTTGAGAGGGGAGGTGGAGAAGGACTCGAAGACTAAGCTGGAGCTTAGGAGCTCTCACTTCAGGGTCCTCAACAGGAACAACAACAGCAGGAGAACAGAAAAGAGCAACTACTCCTCATCTGTGGTGGAAACTACTCATACCTCAGCAGTGACCACCTCCTCTTTTTCCTCCCTCTCAGCTCCAAGATCCATGTGGCAGGAGGCTATAAGGAGAAAGCGGTATCTCCTTGACCGGACAGGGGAGTCTGAAGTAAACAGAAGAGGAGGTGGTGGTGAAGTGAAGAGAAACAAGTCCCCAGACTGGCTATATGAATCATACTACTGTATGAGCCAGCAGCATCCTCTGATTGTGTTTTTGCTCCTCATAGTGATGGGTGCCTGCCTGGCTCTGCTGACTGTGTTCTTTGCTTCAGGACTGGTAAGCTGCTCATTCAAAACACACAGAAACAAACGCACACACACACACGCAGACTTATGTATGTGTACGAAATGAATATTAAGTGTAAGCTCTTTAAACATTTATTGAAGTGGGTGCAAACCGCATACTGTATAATGTATATATTATAGAATGTATAGTGTATATCCTATAAGTATGCATGCAAATGGGGTCACCGAAACTGACTACACACACAGTTTGTTTGTACATACATGCCTAGGTTGTCGCAGCATGTAGTCTTTATTGTAAAACTAATGTGAGGAGAAGGGTGAGATAAAAGTGAGAGAGGATGCAAGGGTCTTAGTTATTTTATGAGCTCATAGCTGCAGAAAGATCTGTTTCCTTTTTTCACTATTTTCATGGAGTATCTTTTCTGGAAAAATCAGAAAATTCATAAAGTGAAAAAACAAGGCTATAAAATGCTACAATATAAGTGCTTATTGTCATTGGCTCTGCTTCCAGTTTGACTGTCCTTCATTAGCTGTGTACCTTCATACTGTTATATATATCTAAGAGGGTGAGTACTCTTTAGAACACGGACATTGGCCGAATCTAGAAAAGTGTCTCTCTCTTACTGTCTCTGCTGTGTCTGTTGTTATGAAGTGATTTAAAACATACCAAAGAGACAGAAATGCATAGAAAGCACTGGCTCACAGAACACATGTCACATAACATTTACAAAATGGAAAGTCTTGCATAGTAACCCGACTAGTTCACTAACATGTGGTTGCAAAGTCAGCTGTTGCAGTTCCTTGCATGGACAATCAGTTCAGACAAAACAAAATCATGAATGTCTGAATAAGTGACAAATGAAACATCAAAAAGGCTGAACTCTTTTGAGTGAGCATATCATAATCTGGAAACTTTTAATTTTTCAGTTAATAATGTTTTAATAATTTTATATGCATTTTTAATTGTTGCATATTATCATATTTGTGGTATCCGTGGTGTGGGATGTGTATCCTAAAATGACAAAAATTATAATTTTTTTCTAACATTAGTTTTTATTCAACTGTGAGTAGATATTAAAGCATGCAGATATTGTGCAGTTCACATATCATAAACATCACTATTTTATAGTTCAGAAAAGGTGTTAGGACCAGGGTAAAACCACGTTTTAGCTTTCAGTGGAGGCTTATACCTAATTACTGAAACAATAACATTAGCAGATTACCAAGATTCAGCACTATCAACTAAGGCTGGCTGACACTGCAGCACGGTGTAAATGTTCAACCAGCTCTGATGGGATGATAATGGCTCTGCCTTTAAGTTATTAAAAAGACCTGTGCTCATACTGCTTTTCTTACTGTACTAGAGTTACAGCAAAATCACTGTCACTCTTTTGTCAACTTTTACTGTACTCCAGTCTCACTGACTTTTACAAAAAACAAAACAAAGCCAAAAAAGCACATTAAAATTAAAAAAAAACATATAAAAAACATTTATCCAGTGAAGGTAAGGTAGTTGTATTACTAAAATAGGCAGTACATTGAGTTTGAAAATGTACATTACATTTTAAAAATACTTCTTTAGAAGCAGTGCAAAAGTCATTCAGAAATAAAGATGGGTAGGGATTTACTACTCTGTGAGAAACTGCTTTACATTAATTTAATGGTACAATAATTCAAATGGGGCATATTATACTTGCAAACAGAAGGTTTGAGCAGCACTTGTGTGCTAGTCACTGTCATCCCAACAACAAGCAGTTTCCTATGATTAGTTGGTGTGTTATAGGTATACATCTGAAATTTAAAAAATGTAAAATTTTGTTCAAAAGCCATGGCTGGCTCTTTCTCTATGCGTTAGAGAATAAAGACCGTCTGGCTTGTTCTCAGCTCAAAGTTCAAAGGTCAGTTTCCTAGCTGGAATCTTGGTAGCAGTACTGCACATTTAGTAATTTTTTGAGAACATCTTGCTTATTTCAGCAAGACAAACAGCATTTCACATTTTCCATCAGCATGACTGTGTGGTAGGAGAACAGGTGCTAAACTATACTGTCTACAGTCCAGCTTGTATTGAAAACACTCATGGCATTATGTAATGAAAAGAATGGCAAAGGACGTGTCTAGTGAAATTTAGTGAAATTTAATATCAAGCAATAATGTGGGAGCATTTTGCTTTCATGACAGCATTTGGCCCCCTCAGTACCCAAATGCTTAGCAAGGTGGTGTTAAAAGAAGAGGTGATGCAGCACTGTGGGGAAATAAGCCTCTGTCTCAGGTTTTTGAAACATGTTGCTGGCATCAAATTCAAAAACAACATTGGATATTTATAGTTGTACTGTTTTCAGTTAAATATATGCTTCACAGTTATGTCAGAACTTCAGAAAGGTCATGCAGGTCATTGCTTTGGCACTCGTACTTGTAGTCAGCAATTATACAGTGCCCTCTTTCTTTTATCTTAATCAAGAATAATTTTAGAATAATAGATTTATAGTTTGAATTCCTAACCACTTCTGAAACAAATCATGACGCAAGTTTTCCAAACTAGATTATAAATATCATAGATTCACACTCTTATAATAGTGATGTTATGGGTTTCCACATGGAGAGATGTTAAGGTGGTTGGTCATTCTTAAGATTTGATACCTTAGTCTTAGCTTGAAGGATAATTTCATCTTGAACTTATTATGTAACACAAATGTTCAACTGGATCAAAGTATTGAAGTATTTTTAACCCCAAGTTAAAAGCACCTAAAACCATTAATAATTAATGTAAAGCAAGAAGCATAAACCAGAACCAACCAAGAGTCTTTGGAAACTGTAGTTTTAGGAAAACAGTTCTCTTAAATAAAATAAAAAATATATATATAAAAAACTATTTGTTAATGTTTTTGTTTATAATGTTTTTTTGGTACATAGTGAAAAATCCTCTAAATAAATCTATTCCTGCCCACTGCTCAGACTATCTGTTTCAACATCTTCTGCCTTCAGTTTGTTTTATTTTTATGTATTTATTTATTTATATATTTTCCTCTATGCCTGTCCTGGATAGGCATGAATTTTCTGATTGCTATTTTTTTCTCCATTATCCCATTCTCATGCCATCTATCACCTCCTCATATTTCTGTCTCTCTTTTTATTCATATCCCATCATCCCTCCATCCTGCTAGCTGGCTGACCTAAATCCTGTGCTGTTTTGGAGCTCTGCTCTGGGCGAGACAAACTCTATGTGGCTTTCTGCAGCCACACACATCCTCTCATGTCCCAGTGCATTGACTGCGCATGAGAAAAAGACAGAGGATAGGTGGGGTGGGGGGCTAAATAAGGAGAAGGAGAGAGCTAGAAAGAGGAAAAATGCAAAGAGAAGCATTGTTAAGCTAGCAGAATAACAGGTCACTTTTGAAAGAGTCGATTGAAAGAATAAAAATTGTTTTCGTAATTACACTGCAGTGAATGAGAAGTGCACATTAATGCCTTTTAAATTAACTGTATGCATGACTATTGTTTTTAACACACTAGTTAAAATGAGAATTTAAACAGTCTTAATTGTTGCTGTCAGTCTGGATTGTATTTTGCTTCATATAGTGGATATTTTTAGTTTTTAAATGTGACAATCGTGTCCATGGATGAGGAAGTTATTTTATGAGGTTCTTTTAATGTCATCATGTCTGTAAATCACTAACTCTGTTTTTAAATTAATATATACTGAATCAGCATTGAAAACAGTTATTCATATAACTGATTGATTTATCTCAAATGTTAGAATTGTTTTACAGATTTCATTTCCTCCAAAGCAAAATATGATATGATATGACACATCAGCCTCCATGTCCCTGTCCTGACCCTTTTCCATCCCCCATCATACCACTGTAAAACCATTGATAGGATGAAGGCTGGCAAAGGCTGGCAGCTCATGTCTCACTTTAGCATCTTATCCTCTTATGTCCACCTTGGAGAAGTTCTTGAATATTTTATCAGAACTTACATATCTAAGTGTATTTAAGAAATGAAACATACCTATAATGAATACTTCAGCTAATTACTGGTTAATGACTTTTGTATCTGTTTTTGTCTTGGACCATGTAACATCCTGTAACTGTAATTTATTCTGTCATTGCAAATTGAGAAGAGGATATGACAGGACATGGATATATGTATTGTTATTGAACAGCTTTATTATCTGTAGTATAATAACACAGTCCTGTGAAAAAACAAAGTACACCCTTACTGCTTCCATAGGAATCAAGAAAGTACATAGCAGTCAGGCGCTGCTAATCAAATGGACTGTTTACCTCATCATCATCAAGTGTGACCACCTCTATAAAAACTGGAGTTTTGGAAGGTGGTGTGTGTTGCCACAATCTTCCCAGGAGTTAATGTCCCAGAAAATTCATCCCAAAGTCAGACTGTGCAGTGCTCAAAGAAATTGCAAAAAAACTCAAGAGCGGCACCTCAGCCTCTACATGCTCAGTTTTCATGTTAAATGTTAAAGTTCATGACAGGACACTTAGAAAAAGACTGAACAAGTATGGCTTATTTGTAAGAGTTGCCAAAAGAAAGCCTCTTCTTTCTGTGGTAGCACAGCTTAGGGTAGCAAAAGTGCCTCTGAACAAACCACAAGATTTATTGAACAATGTCCTTTAGACAGATGAGCCCAAAGTAGAGATCTTCAGCCATAATGTACAATGTTATTTCTGGTGAAAACCAAACACAGCATTCCAACACAAATACCTCACACAAACTGCCAAGCACGGTGGTGGAGGGCTGATGATTTGGACTTGTTTTGCAGCTCCAAGACCTGGGCAGCTTCCACTCATTCAGTCAGTCATGAACACCTCTGTACAGCAAAGCATTTTGGAGTGAAATGTGAGGCCATCTGTGCAACAGCTAAAGCTTGACCAGAAGGGCCCTGCAAAAGGACAGTGATCCTATGCAAATTTATAACAGAATGACTAAATTGAGGTGTTGCAATGGCCGAGTCAAAGTACAGACTTCAGTCCAACGGAATTGCTGCAGAGAGCTGTGTATAAACAAATACCAGCAAAACCTCAATGAAGTAAAGCAATGTTGTAAGGAAGAGTGGACCAAAATTCTGATAAAGCTTTACACAAAATTATTACTGTAAATTTTTGCTGCTAAAGGTGGTTATGCAATCCACTGTATCATGGGGTGCACTTAGTTTTCAGAGGACTGCATAGAAACTTGTGAACTCATGATTTATCCTTTGGGGGCATTTAGTATTCCTTTACATTCCCTTTATCCTCTTAGTTTTACCCCTTTTCCTTTTTTTCTTTTAGGTTTTTAGCATTTTGTTTTGTTTTTTTGTTTTTTTCTCAGTCTTATGCAAACAAAATGGTCAACATAGAGATTGGTTAAATTCAGTTTACTAGGAGCTGTGATACAGTGTTTTCTTTAGGCTCAGATATTTGTATGTAAGTGTTCATTTATATCTATACCTTATACCTTGTTAGTTTTTATGGCAGATGTGTACATTTACATGCACACATCTGCCTTTGTTGCTCTGTTTTTAGAATATTAAAGCAGAAAGAGACAGAGAAATGGCTTTTAATAACAAAGGTTGTTTTGTGTCCTCTCAAGAAATCTGCCCTTTGAATTTGCATCTTTCTCTGTCCTTTGTAGGAAAGGGTATTTTGCTCTGATTATTCTTCAGTCGTCTGATAAATTCACTTCCCTCTTAAAATGTCCATCCACGTCTCACTTTCTCTTTCTGATGCTCAAATGTTTTAATGTATTTTTTTTATTCTGTCCTTTTCCAGAACATTGCGGACCATGTGGCCTTTGTAATCACTGTACCCACGGCACTGGCCATATTCCTGGCCATATTTGTGCTTGTCTGCATTGAGTCTATCTTCAAGAAGCTCTTACGTGTTTTCTCCCTGGTCATCTGGGCTTGTTTGGTTGCCATGGGTTACCTTTTTATGTTTTCTGGAGGGATCATCTGTCCATGGGATCAGGTAAGACAAGAGATGAAATTTCTGATACATTTGTGCTGCAGATACATTTGTTGTAGAGCATGTTAAATGTGTGCTTAAATTAGGTGATTTATTTGTGTTTTATAGATACTTCTGTGATTGGTTTAGAAAAAAAACTGATACAGAGACACGAAAAAGAATGACGTAACTTGATCTCAATATCATACGTAAATGTGTACAGCTGCTCTCTCCTTTTTACTCTCTGCTGGTGTAGAGTGTGGTTAGACAATGTGGACATATGTGAAATGTGACACAGGAATGTAATTGGCCTGGTTTTAAAAAGAAATTCTTAATCTTTTATTTTATCTCATGTGATTTCTGACCTACATTCTGAGACAGGCTGCCTTTGAAGTTTTACACTGATCGTGCACATTCTTCAGTGCTTTCTGCTATTTAATCATGTTTTGTTGCTTTTTATTTTTACTTCTGTCTTAATGAGTTTAGCTGATAAACTAAAGTTCTAATACAAGTTCTCATTAGAGAAATTATATCAGAATGATATTAATACAAGACAATGACATTAAAGTCTAACCCTCTGTTACAAAAAAATATAATTATGGAACCTTTGAATGGAAAACCACGCTAACTTTCACCAGAGATGAGCATTTGTTTATAGAGTTCTACTGTAAAAGGAGTATCTATACAGTTTACACAAACTGCATTAATCTAGAAACCTGGAATATTATTACTTGACTAAAATCATAAAGAGAAGATTATATATGATGTGATCAAAAAGTTCAAGAGAAATATCCAATTTCCCAGAAATATCCAAAACCATACCTGACCCTTCAGGATCATCTTCTTGTGCATGACTAGGTGGCCTAAGTCTGGCAGATATCTTTAGATTGACTGGTCGCATTCTGTCTGCTTGCACTTGCTCTTTAGTGACATGCACTGGCTGTCTTTCACTGTGCTAAAATGGCAGTCCTTTAAATTATGTTTTTCATTTTTTGAAAGAGAAGTAGCAGAAATTGCGTCGGTTTGCATGCTTAATGTTCTTTGTGACACAGTTTGGGTTGTTTTGACTTACTGTCATCTTTCACACACCTTATGGATGTTAGAAGTAGAACTCCAAATTTATGGTGTACAGCATAGAGAATGTTGAGAAGGGAGTGGGGTGCACTCACTCCATACTTGATGTGCTACCTTTAGGCTTGGAAACTGTGGACTCTTGAACCGAAAACTGCTGAAAACTCCTCTGTCATAGCCAGAGATCTAGTTCTTGTCACCAGCTATGATCCTCACATGAAATTTGGATCCTTTTGAAATCACAGATATGCAAGTCTAAGTGGTCGTATCATGGCTTCAAGGGACTGATCTAAAAATAGCAGCTGCACTAAAAGTATCCTGAAGATGCATCAAAAGATAACTTCAAGGGAAAACCTGCCAAATTCAATTCCATTGTGGATTCTGATTTTTAAAGGCCAATTCTATGAACTTATTGGTTACACCTTATATATCAGTGTCACTTTGATGCAAAATGTTAAGCTTGGTAGGTGTATTGTATGAAACCGGTCTGTTCTGGTCATCCAGCCATTCATACGTACAGAAAAATGTGTGCAGAAAAGCCACAGTTGCCCTTTGAACTAACTTTATGTATATAACTGCTATATACACAAGATATTAGAGGAACACTTTTTAATCACAGTATAGAATCAAGTCAGTTAAACCTCTGGGATATTGATGTGGTCAGTTAAGTAGCAGAGAGGCTGTTTTGGTATCAATAAAATTGCCAACAGGTGCAAGACAGGGTTTTCAGTTTTACTACTGGTAGCACGAGGCCATACCTGGACCCTACAGAGGTTTCACAGGTTGTCCAATTCCTCCAAGATGGCACATTAGTTCATGCCATTCTCAGAAGGTTTGCTGTGTCTCCCAGCACAGTCTCAAGCGCATGGAGGAGATTCTAGGAGACAGGCATTGCTTTATGAGAGCTGGACAGGGCCAACAACAGGATGAGCACTGGCAGAACTACAAAATGACATCCAGCACCCCACTGGTGCGAGTGTCTCTGACCAAACAATCAGAAACAGTCTTCAGGAAGGTGTCTTGAGGGCCCAACGTCCTCGAATGAGCACTGTGTTCACTGCCCGGCACTGTAGAGCCAAATTGTGCTTTTCACATATGAGAGCAGGTTAACCCTGAGTTCATATGACAAACATGAAAAGGTCTGGTGAAGCTGTGAAGAATGTTATGCTGCCTGTAACATCATTTAGAATGAGCAGTCTCATAGTGGGTCAGTGATGGTCTGGGGAGGCATATCAATTGAGGGACAGACCTCTAAAGGCTAGGCAATGGCACCCTGACTGCCATTAGAAATTGGGATGAAATCCTATGACTCATTGTCAGACTCTGCGCTGGTGCAGTGGGTCCTGGGTTCCTGCTGGTGCATGACAATGCCTGGCCTGTCCCCCACGCTCGCCTAACTTTTTAAAACTTTGATTTTAGGAGGTGTCTTTGAATTCAGCCCTCTCTAATTTTCATTTTCAATTCAATTCAATTCAATTCAATTTTATTTATACGGTGCCAAATCACAACATGTCACCTCAAGGCGCTTTATATTGTAAGGTAGACCCTACAATAATACATACAGAAAAAAAACCCCCAACAATCATATGACCCCCTATGAGCAAGCACTTTGGCGACAGTGGGAAGGAAAAACTCCCTTTTAACAGGAAGAAACCTCCGGTAGAACCAGGCTCAGGGAGGGGTGGCCATCAGATGATGTGGCATCCTTTTGTTCCTAATACATTACACAGTCCTTACCAGTATAGATATCCAGTATTATTTTTTCCCATTGAGATCTGATGTGTTTATAAAGTGTTCCTTTAATTTTTGTTAGAAGTGCATCTCTGTATACTGATGTCAGACACAAGGTAAAATTTGCCGGACAAATGCACAGTGATAATTCATTGTTGCTGCCATATGCAGCCTACAAAAGGGTTCCTTGAATGTGGCACAGAACATTAGGGCTTTGTCACTGGAAAGCTGCACACATTCAGTTGTAATGGCAAGACAGATGTCTAGTGTAGACTCACAGAGGTAGCTTAAGTTGGCCTGATTCACACGCAACTCCATTCATTCTTTTCTTCTGTTCACTGAAATTTTCAGTGAACAGAACATTACTGCTCTCTCACTGCTGCATCTTAGCCATGTTAATTAAAATGTATTTGAAAGAGACATTATTTTTGACAAGCGCTGCTGTCTGTGCATTTTAGTTGCTTGTTGCCAATTTATAGATTAAACTAATGACTCATTAGTGTTCTTACATGGCGTCATCTTTGTATACAGTATTCAGTTTACTCATTTATGCCCGGGGTGACCAGAAAACTTACTTCATGTATTAGTGAAATGAATGTGAGTCATGTCTATTCATGCAGTCAGTAAGGAAAAAGCCTTTGAATAATACATATGTGATAATTTTTAGGCCTCCGTTGAGATGTTCTAGTCAGAATAATAAATGAATAGTTCTTGATATCACTCAGATTGAGAGAGCAGGGCAAGCCAAAACATCTGATGGTTATATGAAATTTATTTGACATTTAGCTTTCTTGCTAAACATAAGGAAGTAAATATGTTTAAAAAACAATTTTAGCTGCCGGCTTCTAAGGCTGATACACTCTCTGCCAGGCATAGTGCATATAAATGACTGAAATCAGTAGGGAGAACAGTATAGCAATGAGCAAGTGCCTTTCGAAACACATCTTGGCTCTGAATGATTTGTAGTGCTAAAAGCGAGAAGAATGTCAAAAGAGTTACAGATGAAGTTACTATCAGGGCCATGTCACTAATCCATTTAAGTGGACAAGATCAGCACTTTATTTGTGATTTTTTTCCCTATTTATGGCAGCAAGTAATGTCTATAATGGATCATTTAAACCAGACTACATATGCAGCAATAAAATTCCTTCCTTCCTTCTTTTCAATCTATTACCTCTAGCTTAACTAATACAGACAATGTTTTTTAGCAGCACTTTGCATGTCAGTAGAGATACAGCTGTCAAGGTTTAGGGCGGGAGCAAGTTTTACAACCTACATCGCGGTCCCTTTAAAGTCATTAAAAAAAATGCAGTCACAAGTTTTTGCATTTTATGGATGTCTCCAAAATCACATTGTATGTACTATGTACTAAACTACAGTATATTTGCTTTTAACTTTGTTATCACCAAGTGTTTTGAAAAGAACACCTTACTAATGCTGAGTGAGGCTTCTGTTTGCTTTTAATAATGGGCTCGGGTCTTCCTTGTATGGACAATATTATGAAGCATTGCTTTAAAATGTGCTGTATGGTTTGTGGCCCTCACAGTTACCACAACTACACATTTCAGGTGCAACTTCAGATCAGGTGAACATTGCAATCATTATTCTCTCTATTACATCAGTTTGAGAAAACCTTTCCTCTGTGGTGTGGTCATTATCACGCTGAAAATAGCAAATATAGAATATATTAAGAGTAGCTTAAAGCAATTCTAAATCAGATCGCCAAACAGTGATCGATTTATAATAAAGTTTGTAGTGTGATGAAAACATTGCCCATAACCACCAGTCTAGATTCATCTTGCTGATGCCAAATTTATTTTTCAGCTGTTGGTTTTGGTGCACCTGTATCCACTGACTTTTGTGCTTGACTGATACAAGTAAAACCCACGATTGCTGTTATTAATCCCTCTATTCATTTTTTCCCAACTCTTGAAATATGAAAATCTTATGAGATCAGTAACTCCACTATCTTGTTATATTTATCAGTGTGAACATGACCTAAAAGCTGACTGGATAATTGTATTAATAGGCACGTCCAGAGGGGAGCTTTAAAAGTGTTTTTGTTGTTGTTGTTGTTGTTGTTGCATAGGTTTCACTTCTTTCTTTTTTTTAAGTATTTCACTTTAATCATGAATTTGGAGCATGCTGTGCAATTGCGCCATAGTCAATTATATTAACAACCAATCTTTGAATCTGTGGTTACCCTGGTGTTACTGTCCAGTTGCTAAGTGCATATCTGCTGCAGAGGAGAAACTAGGGAATTCAAAGTAAAAGGCAGAGTCAATTATAGCTTTCTATGCTGCAGCAAAGTGGTAGACATGAGAAGTAGGGGAACAAAATACTGATTAGAGCATCGGCTTCATCCTCTCTAATCACCTCACCTGTCATGTACAGCCCTAAGGTCATTTAGATGACTTTTTCCCATGTCTTTCATGCAGTGTAGCCCTCGCTAGTAAGTAGATGAAAATGTTGTTGCCAGTTGTCACAATCAAAAATTCAATATGTAATATGAGCAAGTTGTCCTTGAAGAACATTTTCTCAGACACCAGCATGCACACTAATAGTCTTAAAATACTTCTCTCTATTGAGTTTCTATAGTTTTCTTATTATTAATGACTTTGAAAAAGGCCAACACCAACATTATTTTACATTTATTTCTTTAAAATATTGGCCTGTTTTTTTTTTTGATTAAGATAAAGCCTTTTTTACCTTAGCTATCAAGCTTCCCTGTTGCACTAGTTGCCACATTTCTTCATTACAAAGCAACAGTTTATTGAAAATTGCTCTGCACACTTAAAATGACAATAAGATGGACAGTTCTGGAGAGTCATTCTGGCATGGCAAAGATCACAACACATGCTGAGCAGTAAAGTCCTGTGAAAAAGAGTTTTTCGCAGGACTCAGTGTGGCCTTGTGGGAAAACTAAAGATACCCTATGGTTCAACAGCTTGTATAATCACATTTAGCAGTAACTCAAAGTAATCATTTTATGAGTGTCTTTATCAGTCTCTAACACCATTATCAAGGAATTTTGGCCAACTCTTCTTTACAACATTGCTTTAAGTTATTAAAGTTTGCAAATATTTGTTTATGGAAAGCTCTCTTAACATCTCGCTATATTTTGAGTCATTCTGTTACAAATTTGCTGGTGTACTTGGGATCATTGTCTTGTTGTATAAGCCAGTTTCAGGCAGGTTTTTTCTGTCAGATGGATGGTCTCACGTTTGATTTCATATGAGGAGGTTGACTCAGTAATTATAAGATGCCCAGATGCTGTGCCTGCAAAAGAAGCCCAAATTATTACCTTTCTGCCACCGTGCTTTTTGGTATGAGGTATTTGTGCTGATGTGCTGTGTTTGATTTTTGCCAGAAAATTGAAAAAGGCTATAATTGTTTGGTCTTTTTCGACAGTCTTTTAGTAATTGTGCTGTCATGATCATTAACATTTAACTCGTAACTGTAGTCTGAGATAAATACTCTGTTCTGAGCACTGCATGCTCTGACCTTGGGGTGAATTCACTGAGATGTCCTGGGAAGGACAGCATGCACCCAACTACCAAAACTCTCATTTTTATAGAGGTGAAAGCCTGTGAAAACTGTACACTGTATAACAACCAGGTAACCTTTACTGAAGTTATTTTATTAAGGAGAGACTGTTTGAGAGCCTAATCATAATTTGTTGAAGTAAAGATTAGCCCCCCTCCCAGTATAGACGCTGGTGGTAGAGGTGAAGCAGGTGGAGACTTGGACAAGGCTCTCTAACTGGCTAAGATGAGGTGGAAGAGGTGGGTTGCATGAATGAAGAAGAGCACTGAGATTTAAAGCATGCAGAGCAGTGGCTGATTGGTTCACAGAAGGTGGGCAACAAAAGATTGGGTCAGAGTGATGATAACAGAATTATATTTAATAGTGAAGAACCTGGAAGCGTAGAAAAGACTAGTCTGAAAGCCCAGGAATATAGCCAGATGACTGAATGCCAATCGTCCTTTGGGAACTTACACATAAGCTTAAGAAATTTGCAACATCTGGGACAGAGTCTACATCTTTTATGTCATCTACACCAACAGAAAGCTTCCATTCCTTACATGATAAACTATCTGGCAAGGTGTCGCTACAAGCAGCAATGAGAGGACCAACCAGTCCAGATTGGCACTGCAACTATTGTAACTTGATCAGATCATGTAAAATTTGTTACACAAAATTTGTTACACAAATCACAAACACATTGACTGAGGCGATCACTAGACCAGCAACTCCCATGTAAAATGGCTTTAATATGCTTTAGTTATCCACAAGAAGAGGGCTGTCTGGTGACAAAGTAGGTGAAAATTTAAAATACAGTGTACACTTACCTTTTAATTTAAGCGTCCTTTCCATTCTTTTATTCTTTTTAAGCTTAAGCTTAAAAAGTAACTGGACTTATTCATTTGAGGAAATAACAGGACTTGTTTTTCATCAAACTTTATAGATGTTCACAGATGGCACTCAGAATTGAATATTTTTCAGTTGCATTTCTGCTCATGTGTAGACAAAACTAGACGATTTCCCTATTGTCCTGATTACATTTTTTAAACCCACTGAAAAGAGAGAATTTTGCCACCCAAGGGAAATGGACTAGCCTTGGACCAAATGAATCTGACATCTCATGCGTTATCTCTTGCAGAATTTGCAAAGCTTTCTCCCATTAGATTTCTGCTGTTTATCCAGTATACTGTGGATTAAATAGAATGAGTGACATCTCCATATGTATTTTTATGGTGACATCCTCTGAGAGATAATGTGATGGTAAGAGAGCAAAAGATAGTCATACTAAAAGCTGCACTGTCAGTACAGTTAATATCATGTAAAAGAAACATTGCATTGTTGATGGTCAAATATTTCTTATGTGTTGTTGTGCTCACCATTCCTGCTCTCTCAGATTTAGTTATTATAGAGTGCGCTTTCCATTTTCAAACCTGAAATCAATTGGATGCTTATCCTTTTCCCACAAAGCCCTCTCTATTTGCTGGTGGTAGGAAGAAAGGCTTATCTGTGTGGTCCAGCCTCTACCCCTCACTGAGAGGTGTCTGGACTATGCCTCCTCTCCTCCTTTCCTTCTCCGTCTCTCAGACACACATGCCAGATGCACTCACAAGAGGGAAGATGGCAATAGAACAGGAACTACTGATAGGAAAGACAGGCAAATGGTGGCAGAAGAGACAGGGAGAGATGCATTTCAGTGTAACGAGAAGTAATGGGGTTTTTTTTCTCCATTGCCAGTTTAATTTATCTTAGTGATCAAGGTCAACATACCCAGACAGATTACATAAATTGCAAACCAAGCACTTGGCTAATTGCCTCTTATGCGCTCCATTTAATTTTGCATCTTTACTTTAAATCAATAGATTTCTTTCTTTCTTTTTTTTTACTGAAATTTAATAAGTGTAGCCAGAAATGAAGTGAGTATATGTCATCTTTGACTGTAAATAGCTGACACACGCGGACAGCAACACACACATATTCCATGTAGTAAATCTAACCTGTACACTAATCTCAGCCACTGACTGTGGACTAAAAGGCTGATGTAATGTGACACTCCATCTCTATAATTTGTTTTGTGAACCCTCACCAATGTAATTATCAAGGGATAGATTCATGGAGAGAAGCAAAGTTGACTTAGCATGATGAACCAACAAAAAGCTTTGGCTCCATTTGAATGATCCAGTATTAAACCATAAAAAATAGATATCTGTTTTTTTTTTTATGCATTCCATTTTCTGTTGATTTTCTGAAGCTTTAACCCAGTTTGTCTGGACACTTTTGCACTTTTGATTCCTCACAGAATGAGGTCCATCCGATTCTAGTGAACCAGCATCAGCTGAATCAGTTTGATCTGTGCCTGCTGGAGGCAATGCCAAAACTAAGAACAGATATCTGGTGGCATTTTGGATTTAATAACTCTGAAAGCAGGATGGGGAGAAAAAGCAACGCCATTAATATGATGTCTTTCACAAGTATGCAAAATACTAGGTAAATCAATACAGGTAAAATACTGTGAAAATGCATCCAACATTTTTGAAATTGTGTCTTTAATGCATTTCAGAGCCTTTTCATTTTTGAGTGTATGTTTACTTGTACTTATTAAGTAATATATGGCTGTTTGAGTGCTTTGTTCATCTTATCTTCTGAAGCTTCAGGCTTGTTTAATTTATTGTATATCCTGACTATTTGATTGCTGTAATTATCTCACAAAGCTTTTGTGCAAACTGTATGTTCTCCCTCGTACTGGTGATGTTTACATTATGTAAGCTGTATTTATAATGAGTACTAGATGATTTCATTTGGAATCAAAAGTTGCACAGAAGATATGGATAAATGTTAACAATAATGAAATATATTGTTAATTGAAAATTGAGACCTTGTGTCTTGAAATTTAAGTTATTCAAGAAATCAAGTTCAACATCCATCCCTTGCCCTTACGTGCTTCCCGTAACCAGAATGCAGGATTCCCTGCACTCTTAATACTACATCATGCATCAACTATGTAGGAGAACTTAGCAGATGTCTTCACTCCTGCAGCCTCTCCATTATACTGGGTACAATTTTGTGATTGAGTTAGCAGCATTGAATTTCAGAGAATTAATTTAGGGAATGGCTTTCTGTACCCTAAGCAAATTATGTTACTGCGCTAGATGGTGCTTGGCAGCATTAGCGGCTCTCTCCTGTATTAGGAAGTAAGTTAATACTTTCTTATTCCCCTTCTGCCACATTAAAATGAACAATTATTGTCTAGATAATCTTGGGGCCTAATGTTTAATTTCTAATGTTTATGCACATGGACCCATTGTGAAGAACTACATTTCTCCTCGCCTTCATCTGTGGTCTCTGTCTAGATCAGATCTAGATCAAATTTAAGAAGTCTGGTTAAATTTCCTCAAATAAAAGTCCAAATTTACAGAAAGTTTCACATGCATCATAATTCAATGCAGTATATATTTGAAAGTAGCCCAACCATAAACTGTATATTCAAAAACTGGTTGTCAGATAAAACAAAGTACTATTCAGCAGTATTCCAACAATGTTGAATTAATTTTCACAAATGAACTGGATGGTACTTTAATAATAAAAAAAAAATGTTCTATTCTCATTTAAGAGAATTTAAGATCAGCATTCAAAATAAAACACAGCTTTTGAAAAACTCTTCAAATCAAGTGCTTTATTTAAAATAATAAAAAAGGCATAGTTTGAGTTTTTTCTTTCCTACATTTCACATGTAAACCATCTCAGCTTTAACCCTGATTTTACATCTCATCTCACCCTGGAGGCACTCTGAATAAAGGATTTGATTGGCTAGCATCACATGGGATGAGTCACAAAGCATGCAATTCATGTGTGTCTGCTGTGTACCTACATTGGCCAATACAAACAAAAAGGCTCAAGATTAAAACTGCCATAAATTACGTGAACTCTCACCATTTAAATGACCCTTACCTTTCTACTAGTCACCCTGCTCTTGTTTTCTCCTCTGTGCTCATCACATTTCATATTTCTCCGCAGTCATCTTATTTTGTCAGCATTTCCACACAACAAACAGGTGACTACTCACTCTCCCTTTTTGCCATTTATTCAGCAATGCTTTCCTGCCATTTCTGCCTGCTTTCCTGTTCCAGCATCCCTTCCCAATAGATGGCCTCTAAAACTTCTCAGTGCTGCCTCCTAACTATTATTGCCAGCACAACTGAACCATGACATTATAAGAATAAAAAAAAAGACTGCACCCAATTAAAGCTCCGTCAGGCA
This sequence comes from Tylochromis polylepis, assembly GCA_015107715.1. NCBI lineage: Eukaryota > Metazoa > Chordata > Actinopteri > Cichliformes > Cichlidae > Tylochromis > Tylochromis polylepis. Next base: position 49,451 of record VVHJ01025980.1, read on the forward strand.
CTGGCACAAACAGATTAAAAAACATATCTCCCCTGGGACCAAAACGAAGTCAAACAAGATGCATGCAAATTTATAAACTTTAAATTTACTTTGGCTTTCAGAGATATTGTCAGCTAAATTTTGATGTTCTTTTGTAGTGCTCTATGTCTTTTCAGTTTTAGGCCTGGACCCTGGCTGTGCATTTGATAGAAATGGGGATCACGCAGCATTAGAAATTCTGTTGGTTCTTTGCACTTTCTCCTGCATCTTTTAAAAATCATTTTCTCTCAACAAACTCAATATAACATTTTCTGTCAGTAATTTATGCAGTAGGGATTATTATGGTAATTGTTATTAGTTTATACATGTGAAATGACTTAGATAAAATGGAAAATGGAAATGCCAGACTGCATATCTAAAAAGATGAGCTCCACTGATTTAGAAAAAGACATAGTTGCTATGAAGGTCAAGCAGCTGCAGATGTTGGCGTTCATAGTTTGGTGGCACAGTGTTGCAGTAATAGTGACCTCTACCACCCGTCAGATGAGAGAGGTTATTATGGATTTGGAAATTGTCAGCTGTTAACTGTGACACCAAAAAACAGGATCCTGTCCTGGATTAATCATTGTATGCATTTGCCCAGGGTCATGGGGTGTCATAGGCTACTCACCTTGACAAGGGGATGGCTTTTATGACTATAGGCTGTCTTGTCAACAGTCTAGAAAGAGGGAGGCGTAGAACTTCTCTAGGCAATAAAAAAAAAGCCACTGCAAGGCTTTACCGTGCATCAAGCAAAATATACACTTTAACTGCTACCTGTTGCTTTATGAATGGTTTCTGAAGTATATTCAAACACTCTTAAATGCTATATTTATCTTAGAGCAATGTATACATTTATTAGTGGGAGGTTGTGGAATTTTATATTGAGCCTTTGTGTCAATCACATCACTGAAAATGATTAATTTCGTCTCACTCTCTAAACACTGCAGGAAACCACAATTATTATGCTCATAATAACAGGAAATAATTGTAAATGCATTTGATTGTCAGTCACAGATGTTAGTAATCTAATGTTCATTGTAATGATATGTTAGACAGAATTTTCAAGGCTCTTCACATTCAGTAAGATGCTCCGTAACTACTGAAAAATGAACAGAGACACTGCATTAATCAAGTAGAATAGCCTTTAGAAGCATTTTTTGAGGAGTCAGCACTTCAACAAGTTTTTTTACAATATGAAATAATCAATGCATAGTGTATACTATCAGTATCATTTCCAATTAAAAATCATTGT
>VVHJ01025980.1:51024-67601 GCA_015107715.1 Tylochromis polylepis
CCCCCCCCCCTTTTTTTTTTTTTTTACATGTCTGCACTGGGTAGGAGTTGCTCTTAATCTTAATCTAATTGTACGTGTATATATTGACAATAAAAGGCATTCTATTCTATTTTATTTATCTTTTCTTTTTCTGACATTATCCTTTGCATGGATACAGTTTGATATTCTTGGACTGAATCAGTGAAATTCTTTTTTTTAATAGATAGGTATGGATGCCTGCACTTGCTCTACTGGAGGGCTTTTTATAACACCACACTCTTATCAGGAACATATCGGGTTCTTTTACAGTATTCTTAAAGTAGATGACATTTATCATCTAAGGCTGCTGTTTTAACTTTTAGTTTGAGGTAGTGTTTGTACCTCATGATAATCTCCACTTGTTCATATCCATTTGTTTCTGCTCTTCTTGTAATTGCAGAACTCATGGTCTACTACACTGCTGGTTACAGCATCCAGCGAATTTACATTAAAAAGCTGTAACTTACTGTGGTGGTTTTTATTAATACTGAATTTGTAGATGGGAGTTATATTACTCGGCCGATCACTTTTGGTAATTTTTTAATTCTGATATAAACATCAGTGTCTTGTCTTTATTGGACCAGAGAAAACTTATATTTAGGCTCATAAGTGTAGTTAAATATTATTTTCACACATGAATAAGAGCTTAGCTTAAGACAATACTCAAAGGAGCTGTGAGAACCCAAGTATTTAAATCAATTGGATCTGAGCACAGGAGAGAATAAAGCAAGTAATTGTCAGATCATTCACAATTAATGCAATTCATTTCAATTCAATTCAGTTCATTTCAAATCAATTTTATTTATGTGGCGCCAAATCACATTAACAGTTGCCTCAAGGTGCTTTATGTTGTAAGGTAAAAGCCCTACAGTAATACAGAAAGGTGGATGTTCCTGTTTGCTTTATCCAAGTGCCTAAAAAACTGAGTATTTCTAGTGCATCTAGTGCATAGAACACATCTAACATGCAAAATCTATTGTTTGCTACATTTGATTAAGAGTAGCTTCAGAAGTTGTCATGCGTCAAAGACATTTATGTTAGTCATGCTTTAACAGAGGCATTACTGTTTTAGTCACGCACTGTCCTTTGGCTGCATTTTCTCTCCTTTTTACATCTTGCCACAACCTAACACAACATTCCCGCAAGTCCTGCAAATAAACCAAGGATGGTTAACCAGATCCAGGCTACAGGCAGCAAGAAGACTGAACCCTTTCTATTCAGGCAGGGGAACAGACAAGCAGCTTTAATCCTGCAGCAGAAAGTGAATTAAAGTGTTTGTGTGTGAGAATGTATGTGTGTATGCATATTTGTGTGTTTATACAATTGTATGTGTGTTAAAACTAGATAAAAAAGGGAGCCACTCCTCATGCTACATTAGAGATGTCAGATTTGAAGTATAGGTCCTGACTGCCCCCCTTAAGTAAGCTGAAGATGCTAATATGGACTGGCTATTTAGTGCAGAAAACTGAAATCTCAAACGTACCGCATATGCTTTTTTGCCCCCATCGTTAGTCTGTTGAGTTAAATCTTCACAGGTGATCTACAAATACAAATGTATTTTTAAAATTATTTATAATAATTTAATTTATTGTATTTTTTTAATCAAGCAGTGTTATTGGTGTTTAGAAGGCCTGTAAAAATGTTTTTGCATCTATATTTTCCTTTCTTCTGCATGCATTTATTTCACTCCTTTTATTTTCTCCTTTCCATTTCTCTTTGCAGATGTTGTATAACTGTTTGACTTTCTCCGCAGGTGTCATTCTTCCTGTTCATTGTGTTTGTGGTTTACACCATGTTGCCGTTCTCCATGCGGGACGCCGTCATCGCCAGTGTTCTAACCTCTGCCTCTCACACCATCGTGCTGAGTGTCTGCCTGTCCACCACAGCTGATCACATGGAACCAGTAGTGTGGCAGGTAAGGTAGTCAAATTTTAGTGCGAGTTAACAGTTGCAAGCACATGAATGCACAGGAGAAAAGCACACACCCTTTGTACCTGTATTGAGATCAGCAACCTCCTTAGACTGATATGTATATGAGGAAACCTGTTCGAAAGGTAAATCGTCCTTAACTAGCCACTACCTACATCTGAAAGTCACTAAATAAATCCTGCCCTGTTCTTCATTGAGGGTAGTTTATTATTACTATCTAGATCAAATAATAAAGGAAAGTTGTTTTTGTGACATTTAATTTGTTTCCTCATCAGGATAACTATACAGGTTGTATTTATAGCAAACAAACAATTGTGACCTTTAAACAAAAACTAATTTAGCATATCAGGTGAGTGATAGAAATTCTAATGTTTTTTATCCTTCATTAAAAGGTCACCCCTCTTTCTAGCAGTATTGCTTCTTGTGTGCCAAATGTTCAGGCATATGCCATATGGTGATAAAGACAAAGTAAAAGCAATATCAGGTAACTGTCTAGCTAATACTTTAATCAATTAGTGCCTAATTAAACCTGATTTCAAAAGTCAATAATTTTCAATACACTGGGGACTAATTTCTTCCGATCCATGAAGTAAACAAGATTAATTTAATAAGCCCATCACAAAAGTTCTTCCTCATTGACAACCTTAGACTTTGAAGAATTTCAGAGCCAGTCACAACAAGCATTTATAGCACATGAAAAATAAGTCTGATGATGATCATTAGTCCATGCACAAAAGCCTTTTGTTACATAAAAATTATTGAGCTGAATATCATTGAAACTTAGAAAAGATGTGGAGCTTGGGTTCAGCAAGAGCCCAAGAAAAATCTAATCAGTTTTTTTAAACATTGTGAAATAGTGCATTGGCCCTGGTGGAGAACATACTCACTGAGTACTTTTCTAGTTTTACCAGATGCTCACTTCAATGACTTCCAACATGTACAGTCGCTTCAGAAATTATTCAGACCCTCTTATGGATAAAATTAGCATTTCCCAATAAGCTTCAAGTGACATCAGTTGAAATAGGACAGCACTTTGTAACATATCTCTTGATTAAAATCAAAAAAGTTACTATTGTGAATTTGGGACTGTTTTGTTCTGCTTACTTTCTTCATCTTTCATAGGACTGATTTGACAGCCTTCTACGCTCTTCCTTTAGACACAGTAGAGAAGAATTACTCGTCACATAATCAATATATTGTTTTTTGAGTTGTTTTTTTTTTTTTTCAAAACAATACCAAGGAGTATAGATTAAAAGGAATGTCTGGTGAATAAACTCAATGTGCAATATAGTATATGCTACTCATATTCATTCAGCATGCCATCGGGCAGCAATTGGCTACTTTAGTGTGAAAACTACAGCTAGCTAAACAGTGCTGGGGTCACTCCTCAAAAAAAAAGAATGTATTACGTGTTTCTTTTCTTTAAGTACTGCGTTATGTCACTCAATAGCTTCCTGGAGTGGAGCAAGTAATTTAGTGCACCACATATAACAGGACTGACATTGAAGTAGCTCCTTTTTAGGCACTAAAGGGCCATCTGAGGCTGGCATATAGCTCTCAGACATGCCTAGACTTGTTCTTTGTACAAGGAAATGTAAACTCATTTTCTACAGCAAAAATATTTTGCTATATCAGCAGTATTGCGATACGCCATTCTAAATGGCATAGCCATGTCATATTTTAGCTTCTGTGAAGGGCTGATACAGAGGAGAACACTCTGCTGTGTGAAACGATCAATCCTAACCTGACTGTTATCATGGCATGAATCACTAGTTAGAACTTGTGGTTCATGGTGCTTTAAAACATGTTACAAAAGTAAATCATTTACAGATATTGACACTCTGTTTTAATTTTTATATCAAAGTTCAAAAACCTGTTGATTATCTCAGTAAATGGGCAAGACATTGTCTCCTTTCCTGAAAAGATGTGGGGAAAAGTAGTGTGACATGCCCATTTTTCTGCTTTCCTGTGGAGGAAAAAAAGAAGAAGCTTGTCATCCATGGAGACTGTTTTCTTAGTTTGGCAATTAGAAATATACTTGAGCCTGCCAACTTGTTTGTTTAACACTATGATTCTCCATTTTAACGGGGTTTACAATTAAAATTTGAAGTCAAGTGGTATGCCTAGTCAAACTGTGCTATGTCAAAGGGGTTTCAATTCTGGCATGTTAAAATGTCAATTAACTTCTTGTTTTGTGTTTACTGCATGCCTTGTTTTTGCAAGAGGAAGGAACAAGACTTTTTCCCCTTAAATCATCATTTAAAAATTGCATTTTGTATTTACTTAAGTTATCTTTGTTAAAATTAAAACATTTAAATGTGACAAATATGCAGACAAATAAGAAATCAGGGATGAGGGTAAATACTTTTTTACTGTGCTGTATGTCAGCTTATATTATGCCTCTTCCCTCTGTCTTTCTCAGGCAGTAGCCATGGTTTTGTCAATCTTTTGTGTTGGGACTGACTGTGGCTTATGTCCTTTTTCTTAGATAAGAGCAGTGAGTCAGTGTGACAGGATGCTCTCAGGCTTATGTGTGAAAGAATAACTACTAGAGAGCAGCTATTAAAAAACCTCCTCTGCTGAGGTGAAGTTGATGGATTTGTAGTACAACAACATCCTCTTTAATCCACTTTGGTTAATCTGTCCCAAAGACATCTAACATATATTGCTACAAAAGGATCTAATGGGTCAGAAGGAGCATTTGAGATATTGGCGTGCTGTAACTAAATAGTTAATGAAAGGAAATTGTGACTATACGCTAGCAAAAAATCCTTGACTAAAGCTGGTCAAAAATTGCTACTGTGAATAGCTAACTGAGCTCCAAAGGACAGAGCTTTGGGATGAAATATTCTTTTCAACATTTTAAGTAATATTGTGTTGTTGTTTTTTTCAGCTCTAGTGTGAAAATAGAAAAGTTTGGCCGCCCCAAACTGCTGCGCTAATGTAATTAGGAAAACTGCTTGTGCTGTCGCTAGGAATTGTGTTCTTCATAAACACCTTAATCAGCTGCTGGTACGATCAGCATCCCAGGTTCAGCTCAGCAAACACTGAAGAAAAAAAACATGGTAATTTACTTTATGAATGCAGATAATTAAGAAAACTGAATGCATCTTTTCAGTGATAATGACTAGGGATGCCTACCAGTGCATCACATGGTTGAAACTGTTTAAACCTTTACTGTGTTCGTGTGTTAGTGCAACATCGTGCTTTTACCCTTTGGCTGATGGCTTTTTGAGGGCAACCGCCATCTGTTCAGTCCTTCTGAAATCTTAAAAGATGAGCTACATCCTCAATATGTATTCAACATCCTTTAAGTAATACACACAAACACACACAAAAGCAAATATAGATTCACATATCAACATGTGGATTATTTATGTATAATCTAAATATACTGTATATATTATAATGTATATAAATATTTATGCAAAGCTAAAGTAATTGGCTGTAACTATATGTAGACTTGAAGGTTATCAGTATTCTCATTGGAATTAGCAAGAAAATGCATGAGTTTTTCCAAAACATCAAAAATATTTCTTTAAAGTGACGCATACATACTTACACACACACACACACACACACACACACACACACACACACACTCAGCTACACTCAGTCAAAAGAGTATTCTTTTTTTTATCTCAGAAAAATTTAATATTGCATTCAGCAATTATTTGGGAAACAATATCAGTCTGTTCCTCCAGACATTTGTAAATATCAGCTGTTAAATGCCTACACACTCGTGAGAAAATGCCCAGTGGGTATTAAGTGTGAAGCAGCCATGCCAGCATCTTGACTTTGTCAGGTCTATTAAACTTATAAAATATAATATAATTACAATTATACAAATATAATTATATCTGTTTCTGGTCCTAAAAGGTACAAAGATTGCTCAGGCAGCTCAGTGTAAAAATATTCTTATGTCTTTTAGTATTTCTATATGCTTCAACTTTATGTCAGGTTAGATACTATAATTATCTATTGATAGATGTACAGAAAAAACTACTAACTGAATCTATCATTAGAGCTATTAAAAAACCTTAGTTTTTTAAATAATGCTCTTATTTCAATGTCAGTGACTTTTTGGATTGTATCCGAACTAACTTTAATGCAGTGTGAACTTTGATGTAATTAGGTCCTCTGCAACACTGAAAATTGTTCATGTAAACTGACCGCTGTGTTTTTGTATCGAAGCTTCTCCTCTCAGACTAGAAGCAACCTTCTGATGCGTACTTTCTTAATTATTTTTGAGTACTTAAGTCATCAATAATTAATCACAGTGCTCTCACTCCATTTAAGCTTTAGCTGACAGAATTTCACATAAACTACCGTAGCTGTTGAATATTGCATGTATTACCTGTTTTTGGAGGATGTTTTGAAGAACGTGAGGCTTCATTTGAATTCAGATAAGGGTTTTTGCTTTTGTTAAAGATATATTACACACTTAAGTGTGTTTTTGAGCTCTAAACTGTGAGACTGGAATTTTTTAAATTATTGAATTTCTTTGTCTCATCCATTCAGATTGAATCATATTAATCTTTTAAAGTCTATCAGTTATACGAACCAAAATTGCAATTCTTGAGTAATTCTGTTGCACACAAATCATCCAGGCTATTGGCCTCATTGGTGTTGCATTTCACTGGATGTGATTTTCATATTGCCAAAAGAAGAAACCGTCTCCGTGCTTCGATTGTGTGATTTACCTGAGTGACATATAAAAAGTTTTTTGTATTTAAATTCTTGTTGACTGAGCAAAAGAGTTGGGAAGCTGTTGAGCAAAGTCAATGATCTCTCATTTGAGCCATATTCCACACATGCAGTGCATCTCTGAACTTACCTCCCAAGAAATTAGCTGACAGAGGGGCATGTAAGAATGCAGATACCCAGGCAACAACATGTCTCTAACTTTTCATATCCCTAAAGCAAAGTCTGTTTGTGCCATTGTGAGAACAGTGCATGTAATAGCCCAGTGAATTCCCACTGACACGATGGCCTCAGGTTTGCTGCCTCCAGCTGTTTTTAAGAATTTATTGTGGGTGTTCTACTAAAAAAGTTTTTTTTTCTTAATGTTCTTATTTGATATTTGTGATTCCTTTTTTGATCCTGTGCATCCTTGATTGCTAATCATTGTGAAGACATTTGCATTGTTTACAGTGCAAGCTAAGTGGAGATAAAATCTAGAGTTATCTGTTTGGCACTTGTCTACACAATGACATTTGTGTCAAAAATGTTAGCATCCTCTAATTAGAAGTAAGCAGCCTGCACCATAGCCCTTGCCCTCTCACTTAAGTGGGAATCTGTGAAATCACCTCCATTTTCAATGCATTTTGAATTAATTTTGACACAGCAAATAGGCCAGTATTTTTCTTTCTCAAGCATGGAGTTTGCCTAAAAACTCTTCATGTGTTTTGTGGATTTGGTTTAATATATAGGACCTTGTGAATTATATAGGACACATATGTGGGGTTCTTCGGAAGCATGAAGAATTCGGCCCAATATAACAGCCAATTAATTTATAGTAGAAATGGAGTGTGATCTTAGTTCTTATTCCCTGCAGTATTTCAGACTTCTTCTGCATATTTGAAGTCCATCAGGGAGACTTTTTTTTACATTTTTGTTTTCAGCTAATTATTTATAGGGCACTACTGAGTAGACAGAAAAGTGGGGAGGATCTACGTGATCTACGAGGGTCTAAGGAGTGTCTTGTTTGGTGGTCTTGGAATCATGTTTGCTTTTTTGCAGATGATGTTGTCCTGTTAATTTTATCCAGACACAACTTCCAGTTCACAGTGGGGTGGATTACAGTGTGAAGCGGCTGGGATGAAAATGGGCTCTTACAGTTGTGAGCTCTTGGTTCCTCAGCTGGAAAAGAGTAGCTTGCCTGCTCACATGAGGTGCTCACAGATTTTATTTTCTTGTTTTTTGTGCCTGTCTCATTGGCAGTTTTTTTGTGTGTTTTTTTTGGTAATTTTGATATTGCCTACCACCATGACTCATTTTAGGTAAATTCTAACAGTGTACAGAGCTAAAATGCTTGTGGACCTTACTGTAGTTTGGTATATCCTTTCAATTCTAAGTTACTGTTTGTCATTTGTGCTTGTGGTCATTTCTATTGAGGGTCTACTGAAGCCAGGACTGGTGGACATCTGTCGCTGTCGTCCAACAAAAACAAGATTCATCTGCATGCTGATGTCTTTCTCTATCCACATGTCAGTAACATAGCATCAATATAACATTCAGAAAGTGAAGTTTCCTGATTTTAGATAATCCCAGCAGGACTCACAACCCTTGAGATGTGATTCTCAGCTAACCTGCTGTTATCTGTAATTGGGTACCACTGAGGTACAAATGACTTGCACCACCAGCCTTTATACACAACTGACATTTCAACCCAGTCTCATGGCAAAACGTGTAATAGACACGCCGGTCCACCCTGTCCATTTCACACTTTGCCTCTCCAAATCGGGAATAGACACCCATGCAGAATTTGCAGTAAGTTGCAGTAATCTGCAGTAACAGCAGAGGGAAATATTTTATTTCAAGCCAACATGAAAATAATCACGGAAAAGTGTTTAAACAGACATTATTAACACATTTATGTGTAAATACATATTACCCACCTAGCTATTAGCCACTGGCAATTAAGGACCCTGGAATGTACTTCATACCTCTTTTGCTCACTACTGACTTTGTGGCTTTAAATATATTATCTCCCATTGCTGGTAATGCAATTTCTACATGCAGTAATGCAATTTCAGCATGCGTGTCCATTTCATGTTTTGGAGAGGCAAAGTGTGAAATGGAAACGGTGGACTGATGTGTGTATTGCAAGTTTTGCTGTGATATTGGGTTGGATATTTGAGATGGGTTGGAGGTTGTCAGTGTGAGAGTCGGGTTATAGAGTAATATTTATGTTAACTTAATGTAATCTGTTGAGCACTTAAAACTTTATACATAATTGAACTGGTCATTTTTTTTGCTGCATATTGGTAAAATATCACATAATAATATGCCTGCTTAAAAGTAACTTACATTTAACGTCACATGTAGGTTTTGCGTACTGAAAATTTCTCTGAAGTGACTTCTTTTTTTTTTTTTCAAACACTAGTGCAGCGAAGTTTATAGTATTAACCAGCCACTAAAGAGATGCCTGAATAGATTATTTGTTAAATATGCTGATGTTTTAATGGAATTTAAACTTGCATTTTAAAATATTGTATACAGTCTATGGGTTGTTAAGCTCTTCTATAAAGCATAAAAGCCCCTGTCCATCTTTTTGTTGCTTTTTTCCATTCATTCAATGATCTATTATGAACCTGTACCCTAAAAAACTGTTCTACAGTACCAGATTCTGGCTGTTTTGTCAGTTTTCCCATTGAAAATGGATGCTGATGAACAAAGCCAAGCTTTTGCATACTATATCTTTTAGAAGAAAGATATAGAAAAAAAATTTTATGTGTGTGTTCTTTCAGTATTTTTCAATGTGCAGAAAAAAGGTCTGGTGGAGAGGAAGAGGGATGTCTGTTTGAAATACACTGAATAGATGTGAAAGTAAATCCAGACAGCAGGTCACCTCATGTACTTGGCTACTGGCCTCGATGTTTGCTTTTAGTCAAATATAGAGATATAGGTACATTTCTGGTGTAGTCACAAAAACATTTAGGGAAACAGCTTTCTCAATAAGGAGACAATAAACGCATAGTTTATACTATTTTCACCTCAGTTTGATTCATTTCAATATTTCTTTATCGGCTCTCACTAGTTTTTTAGGTATTGCTTGCCTAGGAGCCTGGTTAAGAAAATGTTTATGAGTAGTCTTTTTGTGATGGATAAGTAGGACGAGCCTGCTGCAGGTGGTTACAGCTGTTTTATACTTGTGTGTGCAGTTTCCTGGTCTGCCTTTAAGCTGTCAAATAAAAATACTGAATAATTTTACATTATAAAAAGGGTACATAGGGGTGTTTTTGGTTTTGTTTTGAAAATAACTTTAAATTCAGTTTCAGCTGTTTACTAGAAGGAAAGTACAGATGTCTGCAAGCTATAAAATTCATGAGAAAGGCTTTAATTTTTGTGGTTTTTAGACTTTTTTGTTTTTATTCTTGTCTGACTATTATTACTGAAATAAAACGTCCTTTTTGCAAAGGTCACCAGCTTCTAGTCGTACTGTGATGTAAATTTGTTGGGCATGTTTATGTCCAAAAAGAGAGAACAATGGTCACTGTGACAGTAAGGTCAACATTATACTGGAGAGAAAAGACACAAAGACAGGGAATAGAAGTGAAAGAGAAATTGCAAGAATGAGACAAGGCATGCAAGAGTGTGAAGGAGAGGGAGATTTCTTTTCAAGCAATGGGGAAGAACCATTAAATTAGCCATTTGCTGTATAGCTGCAAAATATTAAACTCAAGGTTACCGCAGCTCCAGGGTCTTTGCACATCCAAATCTTTAAACATCAAAATTGTTCCTGTAATGGGGTTTTATTGTTTAGCGCAGCCCTGCATTTTGCCTGCAATGTGCGAGAAAATAAAGTCTTATTTTTGAAGACAGACTGCAATTTGCACTCCATGGTTATAGTGGAGAGCATCTATCCCTGTGTGTCATGTTTTGTATTATCTGACTCTGAAGTAGGATATGTTCTGTAAAAGACTTTCTTTAAAGATTGTGTTTTGTTTTGTGGTGTTTATATGTATGAAAAATTAAGACATCATTTCCAGTCTGTTGAATTATTAAAACTAGCAGGGTAGTAAATGTTAATTTTGACCTGAGGATTTTGTGGGAGACCATGCCAATTTGCCACAGTCAAAAAGGTGACTCTTTTTAAAGTTTTCTCCACAGGTTTAGCGTAACTTTGTCATACTTAGCATTTATCTGCTGAATACAAAATGCACTCACATGGTAGAGTGAGGAAGAAAGATATATCCAAAATATTGTAAACATTTGAAACATTAGGCATTAAAAATGCTTTAAAGGCAGGACTTAATTTGGTTTTGACGTAGTCTGTCAATAATGAACTTTGATGTGTAGCACTTGATGAAATGACAATGCATTTATTCAAAATTTTAGTCTGTGTCACAGCAACACTGTGGACTGATAAACAGAACATGCTCCATACCACATCCCAGTAGTCAAACTACAGCTGATATAAAGATTAACAAATATAAATGGGAGACTGTTAAGATCTTCGTTACTGTGTCTATGGTGGCAGTGCATTTAAAAATAAGCTGAATGCTTCGTTTAGCGCAAGGTAGTAGACACAAAAGACATTTCTGGCATGAATGCATATTAATACATAGTATGTATTAATACTGATTGGCCATCTTATTAATGACTTTACTAAATACAGTTTAGTAAAGTTTATGGGTGTAAAGATTTTGGCTTCTCGTTATTTAAATAAACAAATCAAATTAAGCCTTATTGTGCTGAAAACAATCCATGTTTTAGAGCAATTTTATCAAATGGGCCCACCATTGGTCAAATAGTGCTTGTAGTGGCATGTGATGTTTGCTGTAGCAATGCTGATTAAGATAGGGCTCTTTGTGTGCGATCAACCTGAACTCAGGGGAAAGTCTGTTTATATAAACGAGATGTAGTCACATAGGTTGCCCTTATTTGTATTTTTGTATTTTTCTTGCAGGGTAGAGTCTGGGTTGCTATTGTAAAACTGAAGTGAGTACTGCATAATGCTATTGAGAGGGAATAAACAACCGAGCAGGGGCAGTATAGGGGTGTCAAATTTATCCAATGCCATTATTTTCTTACTGTATTGTATTTTTCTTTTTTAAGTCATCAGCAGGCAGAGGATCTTTCATTAAATAACTGGAAATGAAAGATGTGTATTTATTTGCCACATTACCCTTGAATACAGCATAGCGCTGCCTATTGATGTCACTCCAAGATCTCACCATAGGATCTGGTACCATTGAGAAAAATATTTACTTTAGGTTGCTTTTTACTTTCTTTCCCAGGCCTTCTATAGCAGGAACTGTTTAATGGACTAATTCTAAATATGAGATAAATTCTTTATATTGTATTGTAATCATATATATATATATATATATATATACACAACACTTTTTATTATAATTGTCCTCTGTTCCTACCCAGATTCTGGCCAATGTTATCATTTTCATGTGTGGCAACATGGCTGGAGCGTACCATAAGCACCTGATGGAGCTGGCACTTAAACAGACCTACCAGGACACCTGCAACTGCATCAAGTCCCCAATTAAACTGGAGTTTGAGAAGAGACAGCAGGTAAAGTGGTTAATAACACTTAATTAACACTGAAACAATGAACACCAGGCAATAAAATATGTATTATGGTTCATTACAATAACTGTTATTGTAACAATAATGAGTTTCAGATTTTAAACATTACCTCTAATTATCATTTGCTAATTAGTAATATAGTGTAGTACAATGGCATGGGGAAATGTTGGAGCCTTATTAGACTGACTTATCTTATAATCTGGTCTGAATATTTATGTCATGCACTCAAGTAAAACTGTTTTCATGAAATTAAAAAGAACCCACTGTTACTTAACTCATCTTTCCTCTATTTTTCTTTTCTTTTCTACATATTTTTGTGGCATACATACATGCTATACTTAGGGGTTCCATAGAGTAGTGGTTTACACATTTGCCTAACAAGTGAAAGATCCCCAATTTGATTGCAAGAGGTGACACCAATCCCAATGAGTGTGTGTCAGGAAAGCTATCTGGTGTAAAAAATAAATAAATAAAAATCTGCCATATCAAACACGCAGAGCTGCCTTGTGAATGAGGGAACAGCTGAAAGTAGCACTTGTGTCCTGTACTCAAAATGTCACTCTTTACATTAACACTCAAATTACTGAAATCAATCAGTTCTGGTTAAATGGACTCATTCTTATGTGATAGTTCTTCTATTATTGATATTCCACCAGCCTGCAACATTGTTTTTGTGTTTTCTCTGCATCTACCTTCAAAGTTGGAAGCGTTTAAATATAATAATGCTAATTTGTTACTAATACTTTCAAGTGGTGATGATTTCTGTGAGATAGTATTAGCAAAGTGTTGATTAAGGCACACTGATGTCAGAGTCTGGGATCTGACTGGCTTTTTACTACAGCTTTTGGTGAGTTATTTAGTGAGATGATGTGAATCCAGCTGTTGTTATGAAAGCCCAGGCTTAGGGTCGAGCTGGTTTTTCATATGGTAAATGCAGGTTGTGGTGTTAGAACTGCCGTGAGTAAAGCTGAAAATGTCTGGGGTGGAGCATTTCGCAGTAGCCCTGGAGTGCTGCTGCTGCCTGTGACAGATGGTAGTAACTGTGCAGAGACACATTCCTCCTGGGCGCTCATTGCACTCATAATATATGCTGTTTGCTGCACTGCATGCTTTTATCCAAAGTGCTCTGCAGTACAGCGAGTGCATACATTTTCACTATGAGTGGTCCAAGTGGACTGTGGGAATTCGTCATACACCAAAATCACTGGTGGTATTCACCGACAAGAAAAATGTCCCTCTCTTTCACATAGAACCCTCTGAGCGTGAACAGGAGATGATGATCAGTGGTTGTCACGTTTGGGGTGATATTGGATTAATTAAGCATTTCCTCCCAACTTCTCTTCACCCTAAAGGTGAATTGCTAGGCTCAGTAGTCTGAGCCATCTGAGACACCTGAGAAAATTAGGGAGAAAGTTAAGGTAAAGGAATGGGAAAAAAGTGAATAAAGGCTGAATTTAACTTGTAAGGGCTGGCAAGAAAATAATGAATACTTGCAATGAATTTGTTTTCTAACCTAATGCATGCACTCTAGTGTCTTTAAACCTAAACCTTAAATTGAATTTAGTTTATTGCCATCGACAGCTCATGCTTTCTTGGTGATTATATACAGCTCATAGAAATTAAGTATAGATAACACAAAGTCAGTTAAGCTTAAGGGATATCAATGTGTCCAGCTAGGAAGCATCAACCATTGTGAGTGCTCTGGTCTGTGAGCACAGATCCCACTGAAGGACGTTAGGTCCTCATTCCACCTTCATGTTGTCTGTGGGCAAAAACATACATGAAAAGTTCTCTTGGGGCTCTGTCAGTGTTCCCTAACCCTCCTTTCACAAAGGAGCAGATACTGGTCAATCCTTACTGGATTGAAACCCTCTACAACCTTGACCAGCTCTCCTTATGTAAGGACCGTCTCTTGGTATCCCAGCCACACTTTTGAAACTTTGCTGGGAGACATAGCAGACTTTACTGTCTTTTAACGTATGTATGGATGCGCCACCTTGGAGAAGCTGGCCTACCTATGCACCCTGAGGGGGCTGCAGATATTGTGTCATGCTGCCAGTAGTGAAAAGGACACTACCAAAAAAGCAAAACTAGAGAAAAATCAGCAAGGAAGGAGAAGGCAAGAGCACCAGCACCTTACATTCCCTTTCTGGGATCTGTCTTTTTGTTGCAGGTGAAACTGATTCACAGTGGCATATGTTTGCCAACTAAAGGGACTGATATTGCTGAAGTTTAACTGACTTTACTGTTCATTTTCTAAGCTTAATATGGATGTATATTTCATGTTACCATCTGCTTTATTGCTTAAGTTACAGCTGTGTGGCAATGAATCAATGGGGTCCTGAGACAATAGACTCCACAGCTAACAGAATTAGGTCATGTTTATACATATGTCATATTTGCTTTGTGATTTAACTGAACTGTATAGTAACTGAATTTAACCACTTAATTTGCTCAGCACTTTGTCACATACATTTAAGTGCTTCGTGGTAAAATAAATAAATAAATAAATTACATAATAATCAGCTTGGTTTTTTTCTTCATGCTTCTGACCCTCCCTGCATTACTGCTACTTCTTTTTTTCCTTTGTGTTTTCTGCCATTAGGAGCGTCTCCTACTGTCTCTGCTGCCAGCTCACATTGCCCGTGTAATGAAAGCTGAGATCATCCAGAGATTAAAGGGTCCAAATTTTGGCCAGATTGAAAACACAAACAATTTTCACAACCTCTATGTCCAGAGGCACACTAATGTCAGGCATGTATCAATTTTTTTTAATCAAATGTATCTATTTATAGCCAAGTGGTTCTGTATTTTGTGTATGGGTCAAATTTACATACAGAGTAGGTACATACTAATGTATATTATTTTCAAATCAGATGTTTTCTAAAACGTAAAATCCATAAAATCATTAAAGTGTATCCATTACTGTTTTTTATATCTCTAGCATACTTTATGCTGATATAGTAGGATTCACACGACTGGCCAGTGACTGCTCACCTGGAGAACTTGTACACATGCTGAATGAACTGTTTGGCAAATTTGACCAAATAGCTAAGGTAAACATTTGCCTACTCTGCTCTTGTAATGAATTATTGTCCTAACACATGCTAATCTTCATTAGAATAACAGAGTTTACCTCTTAAACCTGCTTTACCTGAAAGTATTTTACTCGCTAGGAAATCTTGTGAAGTGTGGAATTCTCCCTTTCAAAGAGTCCCTTTGAATGTCAGTTTGTCTTTCAATTTAAAAAAACATGTTAGAAATTCTTAAAAATTTCATGTATGTCCATGCACCCTTAAATCATCCATGCCAGTCAAACAAATGCGTTCAGAATGAAAATATTGTATACTTAAATTAGCCCCGTAGCATTCACATAACTCTGATTACAACCAGCTTTTAATGCAATGTCATCCAAAATGGTTACATTTTATTTTCTCTAATAATTTTTTTTCATTCCTGCAAATATCTTGTACTCAGTTATTTGATGGTTACATACCATACAGTTTGTGCTGAAAGTTTCCTAGATAGAAAATAGATCTATTTTCTCAGTAGTCTTTACTTTCACTGATACCTAAGTTTCTGTCACTGATATTTATCAAACAAACTGCTTTCAAAAAGTCTGAAGTAAAATGATGTGTACAATGTAAATAAAAAAAAGATAAACTAATATATATACAGTTGTGGCCAAAAGTTTTGAGAATGACACAAATATTGGTTTTCACAAAGTTTGCTGCTTCAGTTTTTATGATAGTAATTTGCATACACTCCAGAATGTTATGAAGAGTGATCAGATGAATTGCAAAATCCTTATTTGCCATGAAAATGAACTTAATCTCAAAAAATCTATTTCCACTGCATTTCATCATTCAGCATTTCATGCCATAAAAGGACCTGCTGAGATCATTTCAAAACTGCTCTCCTTAACTCAGGTGAGAATGTTGATGAGCACAAGGCTAGAGATCATTATGTCAGGCTGATTGGGTTAGAATGGCAGACCTGACATGTTAAAAGGAGGGTGATGCTTGAAATCATTGTTCTTCCATTGTTAACCATGGTGACCTGCAAGGAAACACACTGCCATCATTGTGTTGCATAAAAATGGCTTCACAGGCAAGGATGTTGTTGCTACTAAGATTGCACCTAAATCAACCATTTATCGGATCATCAAGAACTTCAAGGAAAGAGGTTCAATTCCTGTTAAGAAGGCTTCAGGGCGTCCAAGAAAGTCCAGCAAGTGCCAGGATCATCTCCTGAAGAGGATTCAGCTGCGGGATCGGAGTGCCACCAGTGCAGAGCTTGCTCAGGAATGGCAGCAGGCAGGTGTGAGCGCATCTGCACGCACAGTGAGGCGCAGACTTTTA
>VVHJ01025981.1:0-17270 GCA_015107715.1 Tylochromis polylepis
TATCATAGTTATATTTTTTTAAGAAAGAAAACATGCTCTTCTTCTTCTTTTTTTTTCTTCTTTTTTTTTTTTTTTTTTTTTTTTTTTTTTTTTTGTGTGTTTTTTTTTTTTTTTCAATTTTTACTCAGTGTTGCCTATTTGGTCTATAACTTTAATTTAGTTATTAAAATATACTTCTGTCACATAATTTTATACAACTATGTTTCTGTATTTGTGGCAGCTCTCAGATGCTGATGGGGTTTTGATTTGGTGAATAATGTATGGGCACTTATTTTCAATGTGGCTTGGGCACCATACATTAATAATGAGATGGATATAGCAGCTGCTCTCCCAGGCAGATATTGATTTCATGCCATCCAAGTGAAATTTTAATCAACATTAAACTCTCTTCTTGGGAAATATTCACACTGTAATCTTTATCTTCTGTGATCTGTGGCGATTCAGTTGAGGAAAAACAAAAAAGAGAGAGAAGGAATTAAAGACATGAAATCACAGGTGAATTTTTTTTTTCCTGTGTGAAATGAGCTCAAAACCTGAGCTCAAACTATTTTCTGTCAGCTTCCCTTTTGTGCTGCTGCTATTGTGGCAGCACAGGTGAAACAAGAGCTCATGTGCGTATTGTCTGTGTGCAAGCTGGTGTGTATTGTACGTGCGTGTATGTATGGGTGACCTTTACATTGTGTTTTATCTAGCATTTTCTTTCTCTGGGAATTTTGTTATTTTCCCTTTCGAATCTTATCAGACTCAGAAAGGAAAGTGGAATCTCTCCATCTCTTGGTGTAAAAACAGTTTATATCTATCAGGTGAATTGAAAAGATTTTCTCTCTGTGTCTTCCTCTCTTCTTAGAATTTGTGGAAGCATGATGTGGGATGGATAAACAACTACAAAACTATAATGTAAGTTGGCTGGAAGGCTGATAAAGTGAGTTAGCCATGAGTGTTTTAGTGATTGAATGACTAAGTGTGAATTAGACAGCAGAGAAGGATACAGATGTGAGTGAGAGGTCACTCTAGCAGCGGTTTTCCTTATCAGTAATAATTATATAATCCGTAGTCATGTAGCAGTGATAAGGTTTCTCAAATCTAGTGAGCTTTACATTTTGCAAGTGTGTAACAGATTTCACATTTTCTAAAATGACAAATATTCTATCAATTAAATATTTCTGTTTGTCATTTAAATGTCCTTTTAAGCATGTATGAATGTCTCTCTGTGGCTCTCTGTGTAGATGGCCTCTAATGACCCTGACCCTCCTGCCCTCTCCGGTGACCCCCAGCCTGGTGACCTCATTGAGATTTTCAGACCAGCCTATCAGCACTGGGCTCTCTACCTGGGAGATGGTTACATCATCAACTTAACTCCTGTTGGTCAGTAAAAGTATTTCTAACATAAAACTTGCAGCTATCCTCACAAATCTGACAAATCATTCATTTCCATTCGAAACAGAAAAGTTAAGCCAAGCTATAAACTTTTTTATGAGTTTCCTGCTTTATATTATGTTTTAGACTGAGGTTAAAAGGCTCACATTACAAACCACATCCTGATCTTTAATTAAATTAAATAATTCAATGTAATATAATTCAATGTTACTGTGTAATTTTCTGAGATGCCATATCACATTTTTCACCTCCTTTTAACCAAAACTTCTCTTTACCCTTTTTTGGCAAGCATGTGGACCCCACTGTCTGCAGATTTTGGCATCCCTCCCCCTGTTTAATACTTTAAAACATCCCCATTTCTATACTTTTGCAGATGCACAAAGGCACATCTTGTTTTGTAACAGTTATAAAAAAAAAAGATAAACACACTACAGTGCCATATTTTTAGTTCCTTATGTTGACATTTAAATAGCACAAACTCCTTAACTACCTGTCTGTAGTTTCCTAAACCTATGAGATCCCCAAATATTCAGTCTTTCTTTTCTTCCCTTTGAGAATCTAAATGAAAATCATGTCCTCTCCCATAGATGAGAGCCAGGCAGCCGCCATGTCCAGTGTGAAGTCTGTCTTCAGCAGGAAGGCGGTGGTACGCATGCAGCTACTGAAGGAGGTGGTGGGAAGTGACTCCTACCGTGTCAACAACAAGTATGACCACAACCACACACCCCTTCCTGTCTGTGAAATCATCCAGCGGGCACAAGTCCTCATTGGCCAGGAGGTCTCTTATGACTTGCTGGGGAGCAACTGCGAGCACTTCGTTACCCTTCTGCGTTACGGGGAGGGGGTGTCTGAGCAGGTCTCTCACTGTTTGTTCTGCTTCTGTCTGGTGTGTCATTGAGAGTGACTAATAAATCCAAAACATTGCCCCTGTCATAGTCTTACATTCTCAGACATTTAAAAAAAATATATTTTCCAAAGTGGCAAATCACAGTGAACCTTAACATCAGGGGTTTATCCTTCCCAGGGCTCTACTATTCCATTAAAATAAAAACATGATACTTTGCCTCAAAATGTCATTCCTAATTCTATTTTTCACCCAGATATAATCTTATAATTGATATAATTATGGCTATGATTGAAAACAAGGACATACATCAAAATCTACTTTTAAGCTATGTTTGAGGGCCAAACACTTCCTGCCAAAGCCTTAATCTTTATATAACAAATTGGCTTTGAATAAAATAATCTGTTTAAAATGTTTTCTGGCTGTAGGGGGGAGAAAAAAAAGCTTCAATTTAACCCTGACCCCCTAACCCATAGAAACCTTGTAAAACAATACTGTAAATAAATATGGTGCTTGGTGTGGTGGTTTGCCTGCTTCCTCTTATAAGTAAGACAAATCTGATTTACAGACTAATGAGTTCATCCTGTTAAATTTGGAATCATGCTGTATTGTGGATATGCAATAAAATCAATCAACCTCTGCTGCTCCTGTTCTAATCCTCAGTCAACACCCTGCCCCTCCTTCTTGTCTCCACAGGCTTCACGGGCCATTGGAGCCATCAGTTTGGTGACGGCAGCAGCCAGTGCCTTCTCTGTCCTGGGACTGATCAACACACGATCCAGAAACAGGCCTTTCTGACAGCTGTCATCTTCACTGAAGTGTTTTCACCCTGAATTAATTTGGCTGTGATAAAAATAAATAAATAAATAAATATTGATAAAGATTTAAAAAATGATGTTATGTTTATTAACTAACCCCATATACTATCTCAATATGGCTCCAGTTGTTTATTGATCCAGTTTGAGAAAGCCATTATAATAACACATTGTAAACATTCCAATCTTTGTTATATGGGGGGACTGTGGACGCAATAAATTATTGGACCAAATTATTTATCTAATCCATGGAGCATTAATCATAGTTTGGGGGTTTAGGTTAATTGGTTAATCTAAATTGCCCATAGGTGTGAATAGTTGTTTGTCTCCCTGTGTTAGCCCTGTGAAAGACTGGTGACCTGTCCAGGGCGTACCCCGCCTCTTTCCCTATAGTAGCTGGGATTGGCTCCGGTCCCCCGCGACCCTGCACTGGATAAGTGGAAGAGATGGATGGACAGAAATGTTTCATAACCTTCGTAACTGAAAAACTATATGCATGCCTGACACCAATATTAGCCAGAGAAAATACTGTAGACCCCTATTTTCTGTAATTTCAGCAAACCAGCCCTTTTTAGTGCATGGTGGGTCATTTTTACTTAATTAATTTTTGATCTGTAAAGAGTAATGCCGTTAGATGAAAGAAAGCAAATAATAGAATAATGAGGAATGAATGAATTACAGTCTTAATTTACTTTGCCCAGATTGGCTCCCTTAAGGTTGTAACATGACAAGAATAGTCATTCTCCCTCAATAGCGATTCATAAATATGAGCTGTCTGTCTGTCTAATACTAATCGTGTCCATATAACTAGATAGACAGAGAACAGCAGCATCAATAATAATAATAATAAAAAATACTGATACTGTGTTGTTGACAGCAGGTGGCGTAACATGCGTGAAGCGGACAAACAAATCCGAAGAAGAAGAAGAAATGCGACGTTGTAGTCCTGCGCCGGCATGTGTACACGTGCTGTTTTCATAGGCAGAGGGGTGTTTTGAGTGTGTGTGACATATCTGTGTGTTAGAGTCCGGCGTAAAAATAAAGCAGCAAATATGGGGAAGAAACTTAAGGTCGGAAAGACCCGAAAAGATAAATTCTACCACCTGGCCAAAGAAACAGGTAGCGTACCGGAAAACAACACGAGCTCGAGACTGTCGTGATATTAGCATTAGCAGGCTAAAGCTCTGATCGCTATAAAGTTGTGGGTTGTAGACTGTTGACAGTCTTTTAAAATCTCCTGTTTTTGTAAACTTTTTTTTTAGGTTATCGCTCTCGTTCCTCCTTCAAACTGATCCAGCTTAACCGTAAATTCCAGTTTCTGCAGAAAGCCCGAGCTCTGGTGGATCTGTGCGCTGCACCTGGAGGGTGGTAAGCATCCCGTCACCAGACATGCCATAGTGTGTGGTAACAAAGGGAAAAGTAGTAAACTTTATGGGGAGAAGCTGGCCAGTAGACCACTTTGCAATCTTCGGTCATTCGCTTCTGTCACACGTAAACGATCAGAAAAGGTCTTTATTATAATAAGTGGCAGCTCAATCAGAGACAGAGGTTATAGGAGAGACACTCAAAGTGTCCTGAAGTGAAAAGGACAGAAGTATAATTTTCAGGGGGAGAAAGTCAGTGAAGAAGAGCTGACTGGTGACTGTATAGATGCAGTTTGTGTAAAGTTGCGTTAACTTAGAAAAGTGCATGACCAAGGGGCGAGATCAACTTCTGATCTACTTCTAGGACGACTCTGGCTCACTGTAATCACAGACTTTATTTATTTTGCTGTGATTACAAGATAAAATCCAAGAGCCTTGCAGAAATGATACAATACGTCATGACTGAAGCGGAAACAGAGAAATGAGTGACTTGTGCTATGTGAAATATTTAAAGTTGAATTAAATGATGATTCAAAATCTCCTTTTCCAGGTTGCAGGTGGCATCTAAGTTTATGCCTGTTTCAAGTCTGATTATTGGTGAGTGCATATTTATCCGATAATAAATTGCTCTGTTTCTTTTATGCTTCTAAACCAGCTGTAATGTGTGTGAGAATGTTTCCCTGTAAAAATGGTTTCTTCCTCTCAGGTGTTGACTTGGTCCCCATTAAGCCCATCCCCAACGTGGTGACACTTCAAGAAGACATCACCACTGAGAAATGCAGACAGGTGAGAAAGCTGCTGCTGTTGACTGCATCACTGAAGAAAAATAAAATCAGAGATGATATTTCAACTGTAGAGACATGGACAGCCACGCTGTTTGCTAGAAAGACTGCATAAAAATCTGAACTGTGTTTGTAACATGGTTTTAACTGATGAGATACTGTTTATGTTGTACAGGCTCTCAGAAAGGAGCTTCAGACTTGGAAAGTGGATGTTGTGTTAAACGATGGAGCCCCAAATGTGGGAGCTAACTGGCAGCACGATGCCTTTTCCCAAGGTGAGTCGAGATAAAATGTCTTGAGATCAAACTGCAGTAAAACTGTAAGAACAGCATTCCCACAATGTGTCCAAAAAATCTTAAAGTTCATATGTTTAATTTGGTTAATAAGGTTTGCAAGTGGTTCTTTTTTTTAATATTCTTACCACTCTTTGTTTTTGTGTCTCTGTTGTGCCTAAACTAATTAAGTTCATGACCATTTTCCACAGTATTTGGTATTTAAACCTACTTTTGAAATCCTCCCTTTTCACCCACAGCTCATCTGACACTCATGGCTCTGAAGTTGGCCTGTGAGTTTCTTACCAAAGGTGGCACATTTGTCACCAAGGTGTTTCGCTCCAAAGACTACCAGCCACTGCTCTGGATCTTCCAGCAGTTCTTCAAGAAGGTGCAGGCCACCAAACCACAGGCATCCAGGAATGAGTCTGCTGAGATCTTTGTCATCTGTCAGGGTCGGTGTCATTAGCACAACCTTTCTTATTTTATTCGTTTTTTGAAGACAAAAAATAATGACCTTAATTGACCTTGTTCTTGATTAAACCAAGACCTTCTCTCCCCCACCATCATCATCAGGTTTTGTTGCCCCAGACAAAATCGACAGCAAGTTCTTTGACCCCAAGTATGCATTCAAAGAGGTGGAGGTGCAAGCCAAAACTGTGAAGGAGCTGATCCCTGTAAAGAAGCCAAAGGCATGTATACTGAG
Organism: Tylochromis polylepis; assembly: GCA_015107715.1. NCBI lineage: Eukaryota > Metazoa > Chordata > Actinopteri > Cichliformes > Cichlidae > Tylochromis > Tylochromis polylepis. Next base: position 6,161 of record VVHJ01025981.1, read on the forward strand.
AAGTGTTTGTTGCACATATTAAATAAAATGTTTGGTCACAATAAGCATGTCAGATCTGGCTGTGATTGCCTGTTATGATCTTTTTAGCTTTTTAAACGCATTATTTTATTGTGGGATGAGATCAGTCACAAGGTTTAAGACTTACTTTGAGGCACATTTGAACCCAAAAATGAACCATCAGTGATCAAGCAGCTCTTCTTCTGTTGCAGGCGGAGGGATATACAGACGGGGATCTGACCCTCTACCACAGTTTCACAGTGACGGATTTTCTGAAAGCTGAAAACCCCGTTGACTTTCTGGGAAAAGCCAGTGAGGTGAGATTTTTGAACTACTTAAAAAAAAAAAAATCTCCACTTTCGTGGGGGGGTCCTTTGAGACAGCCCTGTTAAGATTTAAGAACTAAGAAGAAAACTCATGCTTTTCTTACTCTCTTACTCTGTCTCGTTCATTCAGATCACCTTCAACAATCCTGACCTGGAGTCTCACTCGGCCACCAGCAATGAAATAAAGGAGTGTTGTCGTGACATCAAAGTCCTGGGCCGCAAAGAACTCCGGTAAGGCTTTTCCATCTCTCACTCACCATGTTTATGCTTTAGTAAACTGCTGCTCCTTTATTGTGTTTTTAATTGCACATCACATGCATCAAATGGTGTGAGAACGTGCTGTAGCATGAAGTATTGTTAATACAGGCTGTGTGTTTGGATGTCTTTTCTCACCTTTGCAGCTTGCTGCTGAACTGGAGGTCCAAGCTGAGGAGATACCTAGCTAAGAAACTGAAAGATGAGGCTAAGCAGCTTGACCAGGAGATCAGGTTAAAAAAAAGAAAAAGTGACTCAAGTATTAAGTCTTTGTTAAAGTGTGTCACATATAAATAATCTCTACATTGTTTTTAGCTTAAGCTCAGATGAAGAAGGGAGTGATTCAGAGGAAGAAGCAGGGAAGAAGGAGGATGAAGAGGAGGAGGGTGAGGACGAGGACAATGAGGAGGAAGAAATGGTAAAAAAGCTGGCAGAACTGAAGGCTGAGGAGGTGGCTGAGCTCAAACGGTATGAACCGCTTTACTTTTTTGTGTTTTCAGTGACATTAAATCCTCACCTTTCCTACTTTGTCTTGATTTGTTTTCTCTGCCTAGCCATATTAAACAGTATAATCATAGGTTCATCTCACCTCAAAGAGAAGCATCACTTTACTTTTTGTTTGACCTCTTTTAATCTTTACCATTGATGCAGTTGTAGTGGCAAATGATGAAATTGTCTCTTGCTGATTTGGCAGGAAGAAGAGGAAACTGTTAAAGGAACAGCGGAAGCAGAGAGAGAGAGTGGAGCTGAAGATGGATCTACCAGGTGTGTCCATCGCCTCCACTGAGGACTCGTCCTTGTTCTCTCTCATGTCCATCAAGAAGAAAAAGGTAAACGTCACATGCTGCTTCCCAAAAGCACCGAACTAAAGATCAGAATACTGGTGATACCCACAGATGCATTCAAGTACCACTGATGAGCTTTATCACTGAGAAGTGGCTTAATGTTAATTTCTCGGTCCATCAGGTGCTCACTGATATATCAAAGGGGGACATGCAAGCAGCGGACACTCTGGTAGATGAAGATGATGATTTTCACCTCTCCGATGAAGACAGTGATGATGCAGATAAAATGTCACTGGCATCTGATTTGGATGACGAGGATCTGGAAGAGGTGGAACAGCGACAAAAGGAGCTGGAAAAGAAGGCACCAAAAAAGAAGTAAGCGGCCATTCAGACCAAAACCATTCAGAGGTACTGGTGATATGGTGATTGCCTCTTTAGGGGTCAGCAGGCCTGTGGCTTCTCTTTATAAGGGTGTTATCAGTAAAAGCAGTTAAGCACTGAACTGCATGTATATGTGTTCAGTGAGTACAAATTACTATTTTTTAGCATAATTAGTATCAAACTAGACTGATTCATAGACCTGATTACTAGAACTGTTATTGTCAAGTCACAAGGTTCATACTTAGTATTTTTTCCGTGGAAACATGCTTAAGTCTGTTTTTACTTTTACTTGAAATTGAAGTAGATTTTAGAAAGAATGTCCTACTTTTCTAGAAGAATCATCAGTTCATTATTTGTTTCTGTGGTTTTCAGAGTAAAGTTTACCAACCAAGAGGAGGAGGAGGATGAAGAGCAGGATGGTGGTTTGGTCGTGGAGCTAGAGGGAAAGGATGAGAAGATGGACCAACAGGCTGACCTGTGGTTCAGCAAGGTTTGTGTTTGACTAGTAATGCAACATTTAAAGCTCAGCTATTCTTGTGTTGTACCTGTTCACTGTGTGATGTGGCACCTGCTTCCTAGTTTATTACTGATCTCCTGGGGTTTTGTGTGTAAATGCTGATGTTGCACCCGTAGGGCATCTTTTCTGAGATCGGCCTTGAAGGAGACGCAGAGAGCGAGCTCAAACAGACTGAGTGGCTCCAGACTAAACAGTCAGGTATGAAGTGTTTCTCCTCCTCACGTTCATTTCTTCACGCTCACATGTTCACATGCATGTTAGTTTCCACAGCTGTAAATGAAATTGTGTTTGAGAAGGGCTAGTAGCTATCCTTATATGGTGCTGACAAAAAACTGAATTTGGATTTCTAGGAAAAGGCAAAAAGAGGAAAGCTGAGGAAGACGTAAAGGAGGAGGAGCAAGAAGCTGATCTACCAGAGGAGGAAAAGGCAGGACCATCACAGGAAGCTGTAGAGGAGAGTGACAGTGACTCAGATGACAGCAGCGATGATGAAACGTAAAAGCTCATTAAGTGTGGCTCTCTTTAGTCCAGTGTGTTTCATAAATTATAAGTAAAATAATTTACAATTAATAATCTTAGTTTGATCACCTAACTGAAAAAAAAAAACTACAATATTTCCAAGTTGTTCAAAACTGTTCTTTAATAGCAGATGCACTAATGTGTAAAACCACAACTAAATATACAGGTAACATATTCATTGGTTTCCTTTTAGGGAGATTACGAGAATGAAGCAGGCCAGGGGGGCTGGTGGAGTATCAGGAGAGGTCGATGATGACGACGACTTCCAGGTTGTTCCTGTTGAAAGTACCAGTGAGTATGACAATGAGGTCATCAACATGCATGAATACACTACCCAAACACTTGTAGTCATCATCTAAATGTCGTGTACATATTTTCTTTTATTTATGCACATTTTGGGTCCAGAACACACCTTATGACCTAAGTTTGGAGCCCTCCAAAGAAACTATACATTTGTCAGTCTGTACATAGTTATCCAATTTCTAAATTGTTTGCCTGCCGTCCTGATCCGTTGCGTTGCTGCCATGGCAGCTGGGTTGAAGACACATTTGAATAACCCATATGGGTTAAAGTGATATTAAGTTAAATAACATACACCATTGCATCTCAGCATTATTTTAATGTGCCTACATATCCTCTCTTGTGTTTTATCTCAACCCCGTTTAGAGCTTTCTTGGATTTATTTGAATATTCCTTGAAGGCACCAAAACAGCTCTTATAACCTTTCTCTCAACTCTGACCTTGAGAAGTCAGGCAAAAACACAAAATTAAAAAAAATTTAAAAAAAAAAATCTAATCTTTTTTTTAGCCTGAGTGTGTTTGTGTATGTGACTGTGGATGACTGATTATCCTGTTTCTTTAGGTAAGAAAGCTAGGATCCTGAGTCCAGAGGGCCTGGCACTAGGCGCTCAGATCGCTACATCTAAGAAGAGGGCAAGGGACCTGGTGGACAGCTCCTTCCACAGGTGTGTGTGTGTTTGTGTTTTACTGCCTTTCAGACTGCTTATTTTGTCTAATGATGTATACTTGAGTTAACTGTTGTTGTCAGCGAATCCCATGAAAAGACAGATAAAGCTTAAACCTGTTCGAATGGGTGAAGATCATGAATAACACTCCACGTATGCTGTTTCAGGTTCGCCACATCCGACGAGCCGTGGGAGGTACCAGAGTGGTTTCTTGATGATGAACGGAAACACCGGAAGAGGCCGGTGCCGGTCACCAAGGAGATGGTGGAGGAATACAAACAAAAGTGGAAAGAAATCAATGCTCGGCCAATCAAACGAGTTGCTGAGGCCAAGGCCAGGAAGAAGAGAAGGGTAAAACACTTGTAGCCTGAGGAGCTTATCAGGAAGTAATCAGTGTATTTCTGAATTTATTAATTCCCTCGTTTCTTTTCAAGACGTTGAAAAAAATGGAGCAGGCCAAGAAGAAAGCAGAAGCGGTTGTCAACACAGTGGACATTTCTGAGAGGGAGAAGATGGCTCAGCTGAAGAGGTATGTTGTCACATCTGTGGGGCTGAGAAGAGAAAATGAACTGGCTGTTTTACCCAGAAGAAAATTTCAATACTGTTACTTTGTGTTTCTTTCAGTATATACAAGAAAGCTGGCTTGGGGAAAGAAAAAAGAGAAGTGACATATGTTGTGAGCAAAAAGGGTGCTGGCAAGAAGGTGAGACGGCCTCCTGGTGTCAAAGGAGTCTTCAAGGTGGTGGACAGTCGCATGAAGAAAGATTTGCGGGGAATACAGAGAAAAGAACAACGGGCTAAAGGGGGCAAAGGAAAGCACGGAAAGGGACGACAGGCTAAGGGTGGCAAAGGAGGGGTGAAGAGTGGTAAAGGACGAAAATGAAAATGCATTTGAGTTTCTGCTTTTCTGTATTAATATTAAACTCCCTGGACTCATGTTACAACTGAGCATTTGTGGAGCTTGGTGAACTAAGATGGTTCAGTTTTGGCTCCTGTGTCACAGACAAAATAAACTTGATATGAATCTCTCAGTTTTAGGAACCTTTACTGGACCTTCTTAAAGCCCTGGAGACTTCAGACATGTCTGGGAGATATAAAATCCAGGTTTTATGCATACATCTTTGTGAAGATGTAGCTGATTTGCCTCAAACTCCTCGAAGGAGTAGGATTCACTGAACACCTTAACTGTAAATTGCAGTAAAAGTTTATCAATAAATGTTTGTCTCATTTTGTAAATACCAATCTTTGCAATAAAGTTTTTGTTCAGATTGGTTGTTGAAGTTTTTTTTTTTTTTTCATCCTTTGTGTAATGCAGCCACAGTTAGAAAAGTGCAAAAATATCTGTCTTAGACTGCAGAGGCCAAGCAGGAAACCAATACAACCTGATGAATGACCTCTTTTCTATTTCAAAAAGGCGTGGGGGGTACTTCCTGAAGTCTGACCTGCATAGGAACATCTGCTCAGTGTTCTTAGTCATGCTGGTTGCTGCAGAAGCACTAACACTACTGTGATCTAAAAAAATAAACTGAGCTGGCACCACAAAACCCTAACAGTGTTAGATTTTTTATTACCAAATTGTATGAACTAGTGTAACTCACAGTTGAAGTGCATCAGTACAAGTGTAAGAAAGCCAGTCTTCTCAAGTACCTGATACTTTATCTGCATTTCAGTTTATAGTGTGTAATTGTAAAAAATGCTTCTGTATATTTACTTGTAAAGTGGCATGTGTGGTAGAGTTGATTTTTAATATCAGTACTAAGACTTTAGGAAAATGGACTGTTTTCTCCCCCAATACCTGTTATGGGAGAAAAAAGGGATCACAACTACATTACCCATGAGCATTCAAACTGCGCTCACTTGCGTCACGCGGTTGTACTGTAAAGCCATTATTTTTGTGGTAACGTCTGTTATGTTGTTTTGTTTAGTTAAGACTGTTTAGTTTTAATATGTGACCCACGCCTCAACCTGTCATATTACCTTAAAGGCCACGTTTTAGTCAGCGAGTCTAAAGTTGCGTTAAAGATTAGCTTTAAATTTAGCTAACGTTGCTAGCTAAAGTTGTCCACCTTGTGCTTGCTTTCACTGTCAAGGAACTAACACTGGTTAAGAGCCTGTCTTCTCCCGGCCAGGATGCTCGTTATTGCTTTGTTGTGCAGCCTGTCGCTCACTACCGTGGGCCAGCAGGAGGAAGACGAGTGGCTCGACCCTTACGATATGCTCAACTACGATGCTAGCACCAAAACGATGAGGAAGCCTACTGAGGTTGGGAGATTATTTACTCTGACCCAGCTACATTTGACACGGTTCTGTGTACTGTGAAGACGTTGTGTTGTCCAGGTCTGACACTTAGTTTGAGTGTGTGCTTGCATCGCAGCCAGCAAGCTATGACAACGTGGGCACTAAAAGAAGAGAGTACAATCAGGACACCAGCCAGACTGAGCTGACGTCTTGCAACAAGCAAGTGGAGGACTTACAGAAACAGGTTGGTGTTTCGAGGTTTTGAATAAGAAATCAGACAATATACATATTCATATGTTCAAAATTTAAATACAGATTTTTTTTCCATTCAAATTGAATGAGTTAATTGAAGGGTGTGGAACTGAAAAACAATTTCCAATTTGGCTAATTATATGCCTCCAGGCTTATTACTTTCTTCTCATTGTTAGCATGACTGTTGATATGTTTTACACTCCTGAGTCACAATCCTGTTTTTACACTGCGTTCAGACTCAGAAACCATTTTCACTGATATAGAAAAGCCGATTAATCCTTTCTTGTAATGTTATCATGTATATTTTCAAACAGAATTGAGTGGAAGGTTTAAAGAATCTAGAGGGTTTTGTTTTTTTTAAATTACCATATTCGGGGAGACTTTTAGTCAGAAGTGCAGCCTCTAAAAAGAAACTAAAGTATGATCTGAGGATCAGGGATAAGACTAGCAGCATTCTTTACTTTAGGCCTTTTGCTTTCTGTTAATTAGAGTCAGACCAATTTATCAGTTGGCAGATACTGGACCATCAAAGATATCAGGGTATATCCTGCCTGACTTTTATTATGGTGTCATCACATAGTTTGACTATCACATTCTATCACATTTTGTGTATACATGTACACTCACTGTGCATATTATTAGTTTCACCTTGCTAATCCTGTGTTGGAGCCTCTTTTGCATTCAGAGCTGTCTTATTTCTTCATGGGATGCATTCAACAAGGCTCTGGAAACATTTCTCAGAGATTTTGATCCATATTGACATGTCAGCATTACAGGGTTGCTGCGGATTTCTGAACTCCGCATCCATAATATGGATCTCCAGTTCCACCACATCCCAAGGTGCTCTATTGGCTTGAGATCATCACCGAATGTACAAGAAACCAGTTATAGATGATTTGAATTTTGTTACTTGACTTGTTATTCTGCTAGAACAGCCATTGGTGGGCAGCAACAAGACTCAGGTAGACTGACATGTTTAAATGATAGCAAGACGATATCCTTCAGATTGTTACACCCCCACGACCAACCTGACCAATTTTTACAAGGCAACAGTTGACTTGTGCTTTCAGAGATGCTCTTCTGCATACCTTGGTGTTCATAAGTGGTTATTTGTTGCAGTCCTATCAGCTCAAAGCAGTTTGGCCATTCTCCTCAGACCTCTGACACCAACAAGGCATTTTCACACGGAGGCTGGATATTTTCTCTTTTTCAGATAATTTTCTGTAAACACTCGAGATGGTTGTGTGGGGAAATCCCAGTAAATCAGAAGTGTCTGAAATACTCGAACCAGAGCGTCTGTTACCAACAACCATGCCATGTACGAACGCTCTTTAATCAACTTTATTCTCCATTCAGATGCTCAGTTTGAACTTTAGCAGACGTATGGAAGTAGAGAGGATGTCAGCTGATAGCAATATTGGGATTTTTATATCACACACTTAGTGCTGAGTGTGTATTCAGAGTGAAGTTGCTGGAGACATCAGATATACAGTAGAAGTTTGTTGTCGTAAAACCGAACCTCTGGTCTTTCCCATAAACCCCGAAGCTTTGACTGGGAAATAGGAATGTATTCGGTGCAGGCGCTTCAGATGTTCTGCTTTGCCTTCATTCAGATTGAAGATCAAAAGAAGACGATCAAGCTCATCTCACAACAGCCAACATGTAGTCCAGTGTTCAAGCGATTTCTTAGCAGACTGTTGAAGGAAATACAAAGAGTTGGTGTGGTAGGTGGACATCTCACGTTTTATGGTGAATTATGAGATTTCAGTCGAACATATTGTGCTATCATTTTTATTCTCTGGTTCAATAATTTGCCAATTGTTGTGAAAATAAATACATTTTGCAATTTTAAGACACTTGCTCTCATTTCTCCCCAGCCCAGTGATTCCACAGATGTCTTTTATGATGCCAAAGTCAAACTGTCCAAACAAGCCATGACAGAGATCCAGACACTTCTGGAGGGTGAAGACAGATGGAGAACAGGCGCTCTGGACAACGCCATTAGTCAGATACTTGTGGACCTTAAACCGCATGATTATGAGGCCTGGAAGTGGCGATTTGAAGACGCCTTTGGGGTGGAACAAGACACAGTATTAAAAGTAACCTAGTAGTTTTTACTTCTGACCCCTTCTGTTTTGACTTTTCTTAATGCGTCTGCTGTGTTTTAACAGTTTCTATTTTCTCTAACCACTTAAACTGTACTCTGCTCTCCACTCCAGATCGGGTTATTTATCCTGATTATAGTAGCCATTATCAGCACCGAACTGTGGACAACGATCTCCTGGTTTGTTCAGTTCCGACGACTGTTTGCTGTCTGCTTCTTTGTCAGTATTATCTGGAACTGGTTCTACCTGTACAAGGTAAATAGGAGCCCCTGCAGTTTTCAGTGGTTTCAGTTGACCTGTAATTCAGTGTTTTGTTTGTAAAATGCGATGTTTTTAATAAATATGTCTATTTTGTCCAGATTGCCTTTGCTGAGCATCAAAATAATATAGTGAAGATGGAGGGCTTCAATGCAAAATGCACTGGAGTGAAGAAAATTGACTGGAGTGACAGTTTGAAAGGTATGCAAGCACCAATCATGAACAGACATAGCATGTTGTTATTCTGTGAAACCTCCTGTATCTAAAATATTAACCTGCTGAGGAAAACATTCCTTTTTAGAGCATATTAAATATCATTTGGAAATATGTTTCACTGCACAGCCATGAGATCGAGAGGAATTTAATAAGTCCCCGTGCAGTCATTGCGCAAAATCTGAAGTCTCGGCTGCTTTAATAGTTTTAGACTCCAGCATTGTTGTTTTGCATATATTAAGCGTATTTAGCTCATAACGTCTGCCTAAGCTTAGGCCTGTATTTGATTTCCTGCAGAGTGGTTTAGAAGCACCTGGACTCTTCAAGATGACCCTTGTAAGAGATACTATGAAGTTCTTATGGTTAACCCCATTCTGTTGGTACCTCCAACCAAGGTAGGTCTCTTTTGAATTTCTATTCAGGTTATTGAGGTTTTGCAGACACATGACCACTAAACGCATGATTTTAATTTGTCTGCCATTTTGGACATGTGACAAACATGTTGACAGTGTAGAAGTGAATAAGTTGCCAGTCACACAGACCTAGAGACTTGGCCACGACCATTGGGCAACCACCAGTTGTGAGGTGAAAAGTAAAAGTTGTGCCTTTTGAAACATCTTAACTGCAGCACTAAAGCACAACTTTTGCTTTGAAGGTAAACCTTCTCCATTTCCAGTTTGCGTCACACTTTTTCAAGTTTTGCAACTGCTCGGCTGTAAGTTAGCAAGTATTTGCAGACAAATGTGAAAAATTACAGCCACTGTGGCAACCTGCTTAAAACCAAAGTTGTCACAAGGAGGACTTTGGTGCAGCGTCTTCTTTGCACCGATTTCTCCCAGTGACCAGTCGGGGAATACACATTTTTCCCTAGCAACCAATGTTTATATCACATCCAGTATGGTTGACAACTCTTTAGCAATGTGCACATGAAATCACATGAGAAACCTCATTGCATTGCTTTATAACCATTAAGCTGGCAAATACGTTTGCCCCTTTTCAAACTTTTTCTAACTGCTATATATTTTTCCCATGCAAAGTCTTCCTAAACCATGTTACTTTGTATGAGTTTGGACTTTCTGTTTGCATGTAGAAAGTTATAACCTAGACATCATCCTTCTCTGTTTAGGCAATCTCAGTTACCATCACAACCTTCATCACAGAGCCACTGAAGCACTTCGGCCAGGGAATCAGTGAATTTCTTCGAGCGCTCCTCAAAGATCTACCAGTTACCCTGCAGATCCCAGTCCTGCTCACTATTGTGCTTGCCATTGTGGTAAAAATTGTCTCCTTTTTCACATTAATTCACATTATGGAGCTTGCTTTGTATACACAGCATTATTCACATTAATAAACCAATACACTGTCTTTGCTTTGTATATATAAATACATGTTTAACTCTTCTACAGGTGTTCATGTATGGAAGTGTGCAAGCAGCCTTCCAGCATGGCATCATGGCACCTCTACGCCGCCCTCGAAGGGATCCACCACCACCAGAGCTGGAGCAACCACAAGCACAACCTCGCCTCAGGATCGAGGACCGCGATCTTTTTGCAGGAGGGGATGCACCTCCACAGCAACATGCCCTAAGGTACAGAGGAGATGAAGCCAGATTAAACAGGACTGACTTGCATCAGAGGAGACCCAACAGGCAGTGGGTGGAGACTCTAGGAACTGCTGAGGATGAGCCGGATGCTGAGCGGGCTGAGGAAGTTCCTGAGGCAGACCTGAATCCGTCTGTTGAGCCAGATTCAGAAGAACCACCACAAGCAGCAAAGGATAACAGCGTTGGTGCAAACAAAGCCAAACCGGAGCCAAAACCCGCTCGGTCAGATTCGTCTCAGTTGAAGAATAAATCTTCAAAAGAGAATGAGAGCCTTTCTCAAGAGCAACCAGACAGAGATGTTGCAGTACTCAGACCTGAGCTCCCAAAAGAGCAGACTGGCGATGAGGTGAGCCCCCCTTTTTAAAAAAAATTTCTGTTTGTATGCATCAAACCAACTTGCATATTAAAACAGACACACAATGGTGCTTTTTAATGGAAACTAATATTCTTATTTTTTTTAATGCATTCACTGACGGGAAGGTGAATATTCACATGCAACGTAAATTGGTAACAAAGTATTTAATGAGTACATTTTATTTTTCCTGCATTTTTGTCACGTGTGTGGGTGGGTGTTTTTTTTTTTTTTTTTTTTTTTTTTTTTTTTTTTTTTTTCCCAGCAATAAAAGCTGCACTTTAAGTTTAACCCTCTATTTTGAGTCCTGCGTTTGGGTCCACATCCTGCCTGCCACACAGCAT
>VVHJ01025982.1:0-28115 GCA_015107715.1 Tylochromis polylepis
ACTCTATGCGAAGAAGATGTGTTGCACTGCATGAGGCAAATGGTGGTCACACCAGATACTGACCGGTTCTGAGTCCCCAGACCCCCAATAAAGCAAAAAACTGCACATTCCAGGGTGGCCTTTTATTGTGGGCAGTATAAGGTACACCTGTGCACTACTCATGATGTCAGATCAGCATCTTGATGTGGCACACCTGTGAGGTGGGATGGATTATCTTAGCAAAGCAGAAGTGCTCACTATCACACATTTAGACTGATTTGTGAACAATGTTTGAGAGAAATGGTAATATTGTGTATCTGGAATGAATTTTAGATCTTTAAGTCCATCTCATGGAAAATCGGAGCAGAAACAAAGGTGTTGCGTTTATATTTTTGTTGAGTGTATGTGACAACAATGGAGGAAAGTAGACAACATCATTTAAAAAAAAAAAAAAATCTCCACTCGCTTTCATCCAGGCGTGTGAGATCACCCACTTTTTTCACCCACTGCTCCTTGCAGATTATTTCAAATTCTGAAATAATTTGCTTATCTCCTATGTGCAAAATAATTGAGATTTATCCACAGAAACTGAGTAAGGTTCAAATCAGGGGACCCTGAGGGCCACTGCAAAAGCTACGGCTTGCATTTCTTCACGTAGTGAATTTGCTGGTTATGAGGTGCATTTTGGATCACTGTCCTGCTGTTGAAGCCAGATTCTTTTCAGTTTCAATTTCTCTACCAACTGCATCACGCTCGGATCCCAAATTTGCTGACATTTTGGTGCAATTTCCTCTGCCACAAGAAGCCACACAACCCCAAAGCATAACATTTTCACACCGTGCCAGAAAGTCAAGTGAGTTCAATTCTAAATTCAACTCTCTAAAACATTTTTTTCCTAAAACAACTCCAGATGTTGCTATGGAGTGACTTTTGTCATGAGGTCAGGTAAGGTTTCTTGAAGACTCCAGTGTAGGCAATGTTCATGCATCAGTGCTGCAGTTTTCAATAGGGCTCCAACACTCTGGTGTCCTGATGATTTTGGAGATGCATGATGACTATATATAAATGTGTAATTCACAAGAAGAAACAGTTGGATGGGGTTGGATGGGATACATTCACAGAATGTACTTGTATGGGTGAAGGATTCAGCAGAGCAATGAGCAATGTATCCACCACTCAGCAATGCCAGCACAGTGTAGAAGTTCCAGTGAATGAGATGATTTGAAACCTGTACTGCGGGAGCTACAAGATATGACAGACCAGTGGAGCTCAAAGTAGAAAAAAAAAGTAAGAATCCACAGGATCAACTTATTTTTAGGACTTGTTGGCAATAACAAGAAATATATTTAAAAAACAGTTATACTTAAGTGTTATTTTTTTAGTGACAGTGCAAATGATATGGTAATTGTTTTGTTTTAATTTTGGACCTTTCTTCTGTTATGTGGGCATCAGTTCACTTCTTTATCAAGCCTGTTAATTGCTTCAAAAGCTGCTAAAACTTAAAGGCAATTCTGACTTGCCATACAAGCCCCAACATGTTAATTTAGGTCTAATGAATTAATAAAGTGCTGAGACTGAGACAAGTAGAGCGGCTTCCTAACTGTTTACATGTCACAAGGACTGTTTTCTTTCTTTTTTGAGCTTGTAATACAAAGTAACGCTGCGCTTGACATCATCAATTCTTGAACAACTCTAGATTGTGAAAACTGCATGTGAAAAAAAATGACACCAGTGGTCTTCCCCAAGAAAAGAGCATTAGAGCTGCTGTGAATACGTGCCTTTTTGTCACATGAAATTTGCCTCCCAACTCCCCTGTGGCAAAACCCCAGGCTGCCCTGTGGCTGCTCTGGAATTCTGTTCGGCACGCTCCCTATCCCCACTCACTTAGCTTAGCATCTACATGTACCTTGCAGCATCTCAGAAGAATTTCCTCACCTCTCCTCTCCACTTACTTTTCTTTCCTCTCCTCTCCCCACCCTAACCATACTCTCTGTACTCACTTTACCAGCTTGTTCACTTACCACCCTCTCTCTGCAGCCTCCCTGCCATGGTGTGACATTTGCCTTTTAGACAACGGCAGAGCGACACTTATCCAAACTCTGACCTTTTCCCCCCTCTCCCTCTCTGGCATCACTAATAGGTTTGCTGCCAATTAAGTGAGAATGCATTTTAGACAGAAATAAAATAGCATATCTGTTGTTTGAGTTTGTTTAAGTTGGCCCAAATAGATTCAATAACCCTTACTTATCTTAACACTATACCTTATTAATACCTTATTTAATTCAGGTAAGTGCTGCAGCTGCGGTAAAGGTTAATGAATGCTCACTGAATGCCACATGCCATGGGCCACTTTTGGGTATTATGCATTCAGCTTATTCAGTTGTTGGCCCACTGATGATCTACTGTACATTTTCTGTCCAGCGCTTCTAGAAATATCCTCCTGAGACAGTATAAATGTCTCGTTATATCCAGCCTCTATGTGAAGGACAAGTACTTAAACTTAAAAACCCTCTGTGTTATTTTTATGCTATAGTATGGAGATAACTTTACCACCAGAGCAGTTAAGCAACAGTTAAAATTGGGCCGACTGCGGTGACACAACAGGTATCTACTAATTTATGTCATAGAAGGGCTCAAAAGTAAATGTTTGCCAAGATAAGGCTTACTTGATATGTCAAAGCAAGAGTCATCCAACAATCACCTTGTCAAAGCTGTGATCTCCTTTTCTTTCCTTCTAGAAGCAGCAGTGGCAGCAGCAGCAGCAGGGTGCTAGTGACACATATGGCCAATTATAGGTGGAAGTAGAGAAGATGATGTGAGCTGAAAGCTTGTTCACACGTGGCGGGTGTCCAGACGGCCAGGGGCTGCATGGTAGAGGGCCGTGGGAGAGGAAAAACTCATCAATAGCTTTCTCCTCTCCTCTCCTCTCCTCTCCTCTCCTCTCCTCTCCTCTCCAGCTGCATATCTATGGCAAATCAAAGACTACTTTTTACCTGATCAATACTGCTCCTTAACTTCCCTTTATTACTCCGCAGCTAGAATAAGGGTTAGAGAGAGAAATGCAATAATCAGTTCATAAATCATGTAGTAAAAAATGTCAGGAGGGTAATTGTGGTTTTCTAACACCTTTTAAAGGAAGGCAGATTTTATTAGTGGGTTAACACTGCCGCACGACCCTCATTCCTTATCATTATAGGCTCATAGAGGCATCAACAAATCTTAAACATTACAATACCTCTTAGCAGACCCTGGCCTCGTTTCTAAAATGCATCTGCTGAACATGCAGATACACAAGCAAAGTGAGTGGCACTAAACATGATTTACTCCTACATGAAAACCCTGTCCGTTTGTACAACAAGACATGGTCAAACTTGTGGCCTGGGCTTTTTAAAAAAAAATGTTTTAATCATTAATTTGTTTAGGTATTACTTTCTTCACTGTATTTTTCCTTTGTTTGTATAAATACAAAGCACAAATAAGTGGAATGATTGCTTTATTAAGGTGCAACAGAGTATTGTTTTCTATAAGGCTTTCTCTCTTCTCTCCCCAATGAATTTCAACTGGCCAATAATTTCCCACCATATACGCGAGTTATAGTGTTTTTGTCACATCTTTTAGTGATTAAATGGATCGATTTCTGTTCTCTGTGGGTGATTAATCCCACAGGGTTAGAGAGATTACAGAGAAGGAGTAACAGAGAAGCCTTCTTAATGGATTCACGCAGAGAGCCTTCCATTCGTATGGCTAATGATATTGGATTACAGGACCAAGGCTTCAGAGAGCAGAGGGAATACTTACAAGACTTAAAAAGCTAGAAAAAAAAAAGAAATTAGATTTTACAATAAGAAAAATCTAGGGGCAAGGACTCACATGCAAAGCATGACCTTGAACCATGTGCTGCCTGACAGGCCTTTCCTGCTGTTTTTCTGAGTGGGACAGAACAACTCAGCACCTGCATGGCTAGTGGGGATTTATGTATCGGCTCTTATCTCATGTGATCTAGCAGTCTTGCAGTGAACTCTCACATATGATTGATCATAGTCATTATTAATCAGTGGGATGGGTAAGCAGTGCAAGGGCTCTTTGCAATGAGCCACTACTACAGTCATTAGGCTGTCGCACATAGCCCAGCTGTTTTAAACTGACGAGTGCTAGAGGGTACCAGGTCATCTTAAGGCAGTAAGGGTCCTGAACTGAAGGTGAAACTGGGCGGAGCTTAAGGACACAGTCAAATCTCCCTTCCACACGTTGACACTGAAGTAAGAAAGCAGTACTCTTGTGGTCCAGAGCACTGGAAATTTAAGCCCAGCTATGTGTCATCACCCACAGCTTGAAACCTCCAGCTGTAAACAGTGCCTGTCTAAGCTACAGTCCAGAAAAGGGGGTTAAAATGGGGAGCAGGAGGTGAATGGACTAACGGGAAAGGTGGGGAAAGGAAAGCGCATCTTTGAGTTTTAAAGCACATTTATTAACCATGAGGGGAAACAGAGGTCACAATCACAGCTGGAGGTCACCCATGTTACTGGGATGGAATAAGAGTCGAAGCAGGCTGCAGCCGGTTACTCCAGGTCACTGCACAAGCAATCGCCCAATTTCATGTGGAGTGTATAGTATAAATGCCTACAGAGTGTAACAAATTGCAAAACACTGTTTAATCTTCCTCTGGGCTCTCAATGGATATTCAAGTCTGATGAAATGGCCTATGCGTGTGTCCATCAAAGGTGTTTAGAGAATTTTCATAATGATTTTCCACTTGCTTTCACCACACTGTGTCACTGAACAAAAGCTATTTCCAGATATGGGTAGGTGCCAATCCAAACTAAAGAATAAAGGGAAGCGAGTTGGCTTTTGTTGGCAATAACAACTCCAGTCTTTTAATTTGATATCTAGACATATCATAGAACAAATGTATCTAGCGAGACTGGTGCATGTTTTGAATTAGTCATACCACTGAACACTCAAATGAGTAGTGACAGTTCATGAAGGAGCAACAAAGAAGCAAGCATGGCCCCAAGGTACTGTGTGTCATCCCAGAGCAAAGGGCAGTTGCTGTCAGGAAATTGTGAACCAACTAAAAAAACAAGCAAGTGACCGGGTGCCCCAAGCAAGAAGTTATGTACTGTCCCCAACCCACCCTGTCTGGCCAGGAGATCCCCAACATAAGTGAGTGACATCACTGTGTCCCCACACACATACAGTATACAACTGTCTACTAAACTGAAGTAGTGCTAAAGTATGAATTTTTGATTTCCGCATCCTTGTTTCTCAGATACTAAAATTATTCCCCTTTTGTAAAACACAAAGCATTGACATGACTATAACTTTCACATCATCTCAGCTTGAGTCTAACGGCTATAGGGAACAGCAGCAATTACTGATAAAAAAACCCCACCAGAATCTGTTAGAAATTGAGATGCACTGACTGTAGGAGCTAAGCACGGAAGTATTATTGTAGCAGAAACATTTGCAAACGTGTCTGGAGAGTTGTGTATCGACATCAGTCAGCTGCAAGTTGAAAATCTGTCAGCTTATCTTGTAAATTTACACAATGCGATGGGGATCACTGCCCAAAAAGACATTTCCCTAAACACGGAGGATGCCACCACCAAGCATTAAACACAACAACTACGTGCGAGCCGATTATGACCACCCACACCCACCCCCACGAAAAGAGAGACAAATATGAAACTACCAAATCCCTTCAAACTTTTTCAGAAAACGTGAAACCAAATATTCATACTAAGAAAATGTTTGACTGAATAAGTTATTAGGGTTTTAAAAAAGTACAATTTTATGGTTATTTTGTTGCTCATAGCTCCGTTAACTAACAGGTAAAACAATGAGTCTTCTTGCTTTGGCTCGAATACAGTTTTTTAAATCTAAAGTAATTCTGTTGGACCTTATAATTAAACAGGTTTTCTTTCCTTAAAGGAAAAAAAACAGTATTACTGCAAAATCACACAAACACACACCAAAAGAAACATTTTCTCTTAAGTAATCAGGAAAAAAAAAAACATTTTAAAATCTCTGAAGTACTACCACTTAAAAAGCACATTTATAGAAGCTTTTATGACTCACATGACTCACAAATCTGGGTGAGCTGTGCTTGTGCTAACCCAGGGTGATTTTTTGGAATCCAGTCCAAGGTTAGGTTTATGTCACACACTTCTGACGTCAGGCATTTATGGGGGCTAATTATGGACCAGCACAGGGGGATTTCTGCCTCCAGTGATAGCTGCTCACGTGGTGGGGTTAGTCGTGCTGCTGACTCTTTCAAAAACTGTCTGTCTGAGTGACGCGCTCATATACGGTATACACACCACACACACAAAATGAATGTAGCCTATATTTTTTTGCAGTGCAGAAAGTCTCCAGGTAGAGAGGCAAGTTTTCCCTCAGTGCAGAAGCCATTAGTCAGAATGGAGGTGATTTATGGGTTGTCTCCTTGCAGAATTTAAATTAACTGCCGTGCTGTACAGAGGTAGGATCGAGGTTACTACTGCTTTTTGGGTTGCTCCCCTTTGCACTCCACCTCTCAATCTCTCTCTCTCTGTCTTTTCTCTCCCACTCTGTCTTGCTTCCCTCTTTCTCATGGGGGAAATTTGTACTGCTTTTTGGATTCAGGTGGTCATTTCACTCATGGACTTCGAAAAATTTCACAGGAAAAGATGCTCAGTCCGATGAAAAATTTTTTTTTCTTCCAGTAAGCAGATTCATAAAAAGGAAACCTACAAGGTCAAGGGCGGCACTTGCTGCTGAGAAGGTGCTGGACGTGGGTACTCCTTTAATTTACCCAGAGTAAAAGCCATTCAAAACGCAGTATATGTAAATACCCTGTATATGCGTTCCCCACACTAATTTATGAATTATTAATAATAAATTTAGTTGAAATGTGGAGCTACAGCATTACTAATCATGGATTTCTAATTATTTTAAGATGCATTGCTCCCACGTCCTTATTAATTATTTTCTTATTAATAATATTTTATGGTACCATTTATTGCCTGATGGCAATAAGATATATAACTGAGCTGGCTGACATAAAGGCTTAAGGGACGGAGTCCTCATCAGAGCTCATCAGAAACTTTCACCATGACACATGTAATTCATTTAGACTTCATATACTTAAATACATATTTACTGCATAATACTTAATGCCGTGTGGCTAGTCTATGCCCTGAGACAGAGGCTTCAGGGTGGCTCAAATAGCTAGCTGGAGTCAGAGGTTCAAGGTTAAGGGCTCATGGGTAAGGGTGGAGGCAAGAAGGTACATAGTGGGGAGGGGAATAAGGAGTGAGGATGACTCCATGTGACATCCCACTGTAAGAAAATCATATAGTTTAACACAACATATAAGCGCTATGTATGTGAAGTCACAGATATATTACTTTTAGTTTATTTTCTACATAAATCATTTGCTTTCCTGTACAGTATTAGTCCCTTTTTTGCTGATGAAGAGATGCTTTACCAGCAGCTTTATTGCCTCTACCATCAAAGCACACACATAGTGTGCCTACACACATCTCCTGATTTTCTCCTGCAGGCTCAGTGGGTTTGCAGTGAAATATGGGGTGATTTCATTATGCATCTGTTTCCCATATAGAGCCTTGACCTTTAGTGTACTTTTGCAGAATTATTGGAGTTGTGCTAAAAGAGGGATGCCGTTATTGGTTTATAATTCTGTTGTTTTAATAATAATATTACAAGGTGATACATTTATCATATTGTTTAATTTATAGTTGTTTCAGGTTTGCACCGTTTTACTTTAGTTAGGAACAGAGGCATCAAAGGGAAAAAAAAACAACTGTGAACATGAAAATACACCACTCCATGGAAATCTCCAAAAACGGGCTTCTATAGAGCTGTATCCCAGTGTATTTATGAAGTTACCATAAATACTGGAGGGAGCGAGGAATAGCTTCCAATGCCAAATACAAAACCCATCTGCCAGCTCCTCAAACCTCTCTAATTAAGATGTTGTGCCTTCTGCTTAATCTAGGATTTTATGAGCAAAACTGCATGATTTTTCTCCAGAACAACAACTTCCTGGGGACTTTTGGTCAAGAAGTTGTCCAGCAGATAGCCTCTTGTTAAACTCTGCATATCGTTTTTGTAGTCATTAAACAAATCAAGCACCGTGTACCAGAAATGCAGGCTTACATTACCCCGCAGGGGAAGACTCATTCAGAAGTGGAGACATGTGACTTTGTGATTTCTGATTTCAAAAAGACTACAAAAACAGGACTTAGCAAACCACTGGGTAGCATCTTGATGGAAACATTCATCTTTTATATAGTCTCTATTTGCAATCATGCGAGTGTGAGGGTTACTGCTAAATTTCCTCTTGAGAGCTGTGTTTAATCACTGTAAAACAGAAACTACAAGCTGGTACATGGTCAGTAAATTCTCCTACCCTGTAGGAATTACTGCTTGTTACCCCATAAATACTACATATATTTATGCACAGTAAATACCAAAGATGTGACATATGATCTTTGATGGATGGAAAGACAAAAGTAAAGTAATTGTGGCACATTATTTACCTGAAGAATAAAGTAATGCAATTATCTGTTCAGCAGGTCTTCAGTTGATCCAAAATGCTGCAGCAGGGACTGACAGGGACTACAAAGAGCATATTCTCTTATACTGGCTACTCTTCCTTAGCTCCTTGTTAAATTCAAAATTGAATTTAAAATCCTTCTCATCACACACAAGGTCTTGAATAGTCAGACCCCATCTTATCTTAAAGACCTCCCAGTATGACATCACTCCAGGAGAGCACTTTGCTCTCAGACTGCAGGCTTACTTGTCATTCCTAGGGTATTTAAAAGTAAAATGGGGGGCAGAACCTTCAGCCTCCAGGCCCCTCTTCTGTGGAGCTAGCTCCCGGTTTGGATTTGGGAGACAGACACCCTCTCTACTTTTAAGATCCGGCTTAAAAGTTTCCTTTTTGACAAAGCATATAGTTAGGGCTGGATCAGGTGACCCTGAACCATTCTTTAGTTATGCTACAACAGATCTAGGCTGCTGGGGCCTTCCCAGGTACGGCAGATGGCAGCCCCTCCCTGAGCCTGGTTCTTCTGGACGTTTCTTCCAGTTAAAAGGGAGTTTTTCCTTCCCATTGTCACCACAGTGCTTGCTCTTAGGGGATCATATGATTGTTGCTGTTTTCTCTGTTTTCTCTGTATTATTGTCTTTACATTATAACACAATATAAAACGCCTTCAGGCAACTGTTGGTGTGATTGGGAGTTATATAAATAAACCTGAACTGAATTCAATGGGTAATGTAAAACGAATACATGACTACAACAAATTAGTGAGGTTTAGAGGTGAAGAGGGGCAGACTTTGTTACCTTTGGACAGTGTGAGGGAAGCTTTTTCCCCACTGTCAGTGGTGCTAATGCTTTGTAGATACTGCACAGAGATTAAAATGCTAATAATCTTCTCGCTTAATTATTAGAAGCAAAGTGAGCGTGAGAATCTATGTCTCAAAATGTCACACTATTCATTTAGCCTCAAACAATCTTATTGTTGTAATCATAGTGTCAGAAACAACAGTTTTGGTGGTGCACTAACCAACTGTAAACATTTAATACCTCTTAAGATATCACTTCTTTTCTTGCATATACCTGCTAAATCACAAGATAACAAATGCAGAGAACACAGGAAATTTGCTCCTTTTACGTTTCTAACACTCTTCTTTTTCTCTTGTTATCTCACCTGTGGGGAAGTTGTCTATTTCACACGAAGCCTCATATTCTTCCCTCGCAACAGAATATTCCTCTGTGAGTTTCTGCCCAAGCTTTGCCATGCTGGGAGCGAAACCAGACCACAGAGAGCCTTTGCTGGACTCCAGCTGAGGTTTCGACAGACTCTTGTCTTCAATGAGTGGATGAAGGAAGCCACCCTGGGACATCCCCTGGGTTGGGCAAGAAGAAGGAAAACAATCAGAGAGAGAAAGTAACACAAAACAATCATCACATGTCTACATAATATCAATAGCACTCAAACAACACTCAGGACACCATTTTCCTTCTACTGTTTAAATCCTTCAACCAAAAGAAGAATGTAGCTAGCGATCATTGCAGCTCAGGTTAGAGTGGACACCATTAATAATTTCATGCTGTCAGCTGCATTAACCCAGATGGATGCTTCTTTTCTTCACAGTAATGCAGGGTGCGCCTCACTAAAGGGAAAACAGTTTGTACATTACTGCTGCTCACCACAAGGTTTGTGGACCTTTTTGAGTCACCAGGTCATGAACTCTGGAAATTGCTTTTTTTAATGCTTGGAAAAAGTAGTTATTACCACTAATGAATCAATAGTAATCCATTTAACAACTAATTGCTGCCACTCGACTTTACTGTAGTTTAAAGCTTAGTTTTAAGTGTAAGTGTAATTTTCCCCAGAGAATTCTGACCTTTCTTGC
The DNA here is from genome assembly GCA_015107715.1 of Tylochromis polylepis. Lineage (NCBI taxonomy): Eukaryota > Metazoa > Chordata > Actinopteri > Cichliformes > Cichlidae > Tylochromis > Tylochromis polylepis. Next base: position 10,411 of record VVHJ01025982.1, read on the forward strand.
AAAGCACAGTTCAAATCAGATGCAAGTGGAGGAGGAACGCAGAGAGCGATGTGAGGTGTTTAGCGAGAGGATGACTTTTCAGTTCACGCTGTGAGTGACACTGCAGTCCTGGATGAGGTGGAAAGGTCACCTCATCACTTGGGAGCCTTGAGGGAGAGGAGTCAAGGCAGACAACAAACTTGCAGCATGCAGGGCAGACTGAGAGGATGCACATGTGAATCTCTCTCACACACACAGTTACTAAATTATCAAATTCATTATGAGATTTTGATCACAGGAAGTAGCAAGCTTGTAAAAAAGCTTATAGAGCTGGATCAGGTGACCCTAAAGCATCCTTTAATTATGGGGGGGAATTAATTAATTAATAATTAATTAAATAAAACACTCATTTATATTAAAACAGAGTTTAATATAAATTCTCCCATATGTATAAATATAATTGTCTCCCATACTTTGCCTTTTGTCCCGTATCGCTCTGCTTTCTGCTCTTTTTCCTCACCCTCAACTGGGTGCAGTGGATGGCTTTTTTGAATTGGTGCTATATAAATTAAATTTAACTGGAAAAAAACAAACAAACCAGAAGTAATTTCTTACTTCTATTTCTACAGTCTGGGAATCAAAGTGTTAAACAACCATTTGCCTGCAGCTTTGCTGTTCAGTCAAGTAAAAAAGGAAAAATAGACAATGTATAAACAGATTAAAAAATCAAGCCATGGTTATGGATGACAAAATTCAGCCTGAATGTTTAAATTGTACAGTATTCTACTCTTGCATGGTGATGTGTGTCAGTGTAATCAGCTAGTAAATATTTCACAATCTTGCTTTCAGAGCATGCAACAATAATCAACCCATTGCACTGAAAAGTGCATACAAAAAGGCTGATTTAACTATACGTGTGACATAACATGCAAAGTGGTTACAACATGTCATAATCACTTCGGTGTCAGAATTTATCGCGCAAACAAGAGCCCCCAACATGAAGGAACACCAGACTGACTCGCCAATTAGTGGATGAGCTCTAGTCTGCAAAGTCAGTTATTATGTCTTGTAAAAATGCAATGCTGTCACATGGTTTAGTAAACAGGGCAGATATCAGGCTTGATAGGACTATAGCTGCTGTAGTGAGGAGGAGCACATGGCCCGAGGGTATTTTTGTGTGTGTTGCTCTTTTCCTCTGGAGTCATGTCCTTCACTGTTTCTGCATTCACCTGGATATTCTGTGCATTCTAGTGTGCGTCAGCAAGAAATCACAGAAGCAGAGAAGGCTTAAAGCAAATACATATTAATTTTGTGCAGCACATATATAAAATAACTCCTCCCAGACTGAAAGATTGCCCTCTTTCTCCCGTCTCTTTCTCTGTCATAAACAAAACTGTACGCACACACAAACACACATACACTTATTCCAGACATTTTGCAGAAGCTATGTCCCCACCCTGAAATCAGCCTTTTTCCTTTCCCATTTTCCTTCAAATGCACAAATGCACCATTTCCCCCTCACTTACTGCCTTCAATTTTGACTTCCTCTGCCTTGCCTATGTTTTGAAGCTCACACCCCCTCCCCATCTCCAAACCACCTCAGTGGGTGCCAAGCAGTCACAGCAGTGGCTTGATCCTGGCACTTATGAAAGGAGCTCTTTGATAAGCCTCGGCCAGGAGCAACACAAGGGAAGCAATCAGAGACACAAACCCAACTAGAGATGAGACATCTACTGTGTTTGCTTGTGTGTTTGTGATGTTGTTTTGTTTCTTTGACCTGTTAAACTTCACTCCTCTTAAAAAAATCCATGAAAGTCTTTTTTTTGTTTGTTTGTTTTTATTCTTCCATGTTTTGTGGTTTTCCCTTGTGCACTTCTGAAACTCTTGGAAACACATTTGTTCTTCCTCCCCATCTCTTTGTAACCAGGGAGAACAACAAAGTGATTAAAAGCTTTTGAGGTGTGTTTGGATGTGGCTGATGTCTGGACACAGCGCTACTGAGGTTCTGGTTTCCTGTTCTTGCCATGTCCTCGCATCTGCTCACGTTTCAAATTTCAAAAACTCTAGCTCTCATCACAGTTCGATCAGTAGTACAGTACAAGACCTGTTTGAGCTTCTTTTTAACAAAACTTAACGGTGCAACCCCCCCCCCAAAAAAAAACAACAACCAAAAAACCCAAAAAACAAAACATGCTGTACATTTAAAAGATAACCCCTTTGTCTTAGATCCTAGATCTTTCAGAATAACATAGCAGGGTTAAACAAAAATGCATTCGTATTTTTCTGCATTTTTAGTTATTGCATTTGTTTCTAGTACATGTATATTTGTTGTACTTAAATATGTCTTCACCATTCTTTGATATATTTTGCAGTCTGACATTTACTCCACCAACAACAACCATCCATTTTCTTCAACTCATCCAATTCAGGGTTGCACAAGGAGGCTGGAGCCTGTAATAGCTGTCATGGGGCAAAGGGTGGAGGATGTACCATGGGCAGGTTGCTAGGCTATTGCAGGGCTAACACAGACCAATAAACAACCACTGATTTTCACATTCACATTTCTACTACCAATTTAGAATAACCAGTCCTAACCTAACAAGCATGTCTTTGGACTGAGCGAGGAACTGGAAATACCCAGCGAAAACAAGCAAACTCCACACAGACAAGCCCCAGCTGGCTGGTGGATTCAAACCCAAGACTGTCTTGCTGTTCAGTGACAGTGCTAACCACTCCCTCCAAGAAAAAAATCAGGTCAGTTGCTGGCTTTGAGCAAAATATTACTTGAATTATCTTGTGAGCAAGTGAGAATGTAGATGAAAAAAATCTAGTAATTGAAAAACTGAAAGGCAACTTTAACATTACTATTTTGGTTCACTTTCCTTTCATTTTTAGTGCCTAGATTCTGATTCTGATGTTAATTGGTTAATTGGTGAATAACCAAATCTAGCTGTTAACCTCCTGCTCCACTCTCTTTACACTTCTGGGATTCAGGAGTTGCTGCTGCTGATATCCTGCCAGATGTGGCAGTTGAAGATCTCCAGTTCCGGGCCTTGAAGATTCTCCCAGCACACAATCATTACACACTTGGGTGCACCAAGCCTGTCCGGTATTATCCACGGCATCAGACTCATCAAACTCATCTGACGGCTCAGCTCCTTTCTTCAACAAAGTTTCCAGGACATGCAGCCACAGACCTTATTAGACAAACACAAATTTGATCACCCTGCAGCCTAGGGTGCCATGTTGCCAAGCCCATTTATAAACATCTTTATACTCAAACATGATTTTGAACACAGGAGGACAGTAACAAAATACCACTTAGGTTCAGATCAGGAAGGCAGTACCTCCATGTCACCCCTCCAGGTTTCACTGTTTTTGCCCATGTGAGGTCACCCAGTAGTCCCCAGAAAGACCCCAACCAAGGACTCCAAGTTAGCCAGGAAGTGAGGCAGTGTTTAAGACGTAAGTGTAAACAACAATTAACATCCTCAGTGGTGATGACAGAAACCCTAGCTCTAAATTCTAACCTCAAAGTGATGTAAAAAGTCAATTTTGGAAAAAAAAAGTTTGACATTTTAGATGCGTTTCAGTTTATAGACTTTACAGACTGTGGAGAGCAAATTAGCAAAAAACCAAAGATTATACATTCTGACACCATAGGGTTATGGTCATGACCAGTAATAACTTTGAAATCACAGGGTTAAACAACTAACAACTATAAAGTTTAAAAAAATTCAGTTGACTTATCTCTCTATTGTACTGCTATTCAGGTCTCAAAGCATAATGTCAGCAACATTAAATTGAGTTTCACCACAAATTACACCTACAGATGATCTCTTTATATGCTCTAACCAATCATCCAAAACAAACCAGCTCCACTGACAGATATTTCAGCTGTTACAGCAGGTAGTGCCCGCCTATGTTGTACCTCTTGCTCCCATCGCTACTGGTTGGCTCTCTGTCTTTCTCATCTCTCTTTCATCACTATAGCATTCTGTTTGTCCTCTCTAGTGTGCATTGATCTCTGTGGTGCAGAGCTTTAGAGATTTGGGGCACAGTGATCTCACTGTCACTTACAGCCGGCAGGTGTGAAGAACAAACAAAGACCCCTTAAGCAAACCCCAAAACCAATTTAGGCCCTGTGTACTTCCTCATATAGGCAAACTCCATGTCTATTATGAGGAATAGAACAAAACAGCCAAATATGCATTGCAGGTGCACCTGGTGTGCCAGTTATTTGGATATGTCTCACACTCTCTGCTCAGTGATAAATTAGACAACCAACTGGTGATGCCATAAGTTTGTGCCTGAAGTTTAATGATGATGAAGAGTCAGAAATACAGCAAAATAACTGGTGATATGTCAAGTGTAGTGGTGACAAATAGTCAGGCATCCTGCTCATTGATCCATCTCAATCCGTCACAAGAGCGCAGTCCAGCTCAGGAACAAACTGTCCTATCAAAGCCAGAAATAGGCAACGCTGAGAAAGCCAAGAGTCTGCAAATACTTTCCAACCAATGACCACACGGGCTGATTTCACTAATTAACACAAGTTTAAACAGATTAGTGGAATCTATCTATAAAAACACCTGGTGTGCTAAAAGACTTGACCTTAGCCAAATATATTTTGTTGTTCTATTAGCTGCATTGGCTTAAGATGTTTGTGATTAAATACATAAAAGATATATTTAGATATAAAGGAACAAGTCCACCCCTGCTGTTTTTACGCTTGCTTCTGTAAAATCCAATGGATCCTATTTTTCATAGGTTTACATTCACATGAACATGCCAGATTTTCTCCATCCATCACATATTAGTTCTTTTTTGCATTCTGAATTAAAGTCGACCAAAAACAAGCAAAACAAAATCGCTGCAACCAAAACACACATTTCATGATGACTACGTTTGCCATCTACAAACTTTGTCATTTGTTTTCTTACTTTACCATTCATCACACCAAGGGATGAAAATGTCAAACAAATGACATCACTGCTGCATATGGATTTTTTTTTCTCCCAACCAGGACCCTTAATTTGATAAAAACCATGAAATCAATACCTAAAAAAAGACACAAATAAGAAATGGTGTCAGCACATTCAGGTGGAGAAACAGTCTTATTGACACAGGGGGAAGGGGAGTAGGTGAAAAAAAAATAACAGCAGAGGAACGTCAGTGTCGGCTGCCCTGAAGAGTGGCGTAGACATGTAATGTTCCAGTAAGATCATTAAAAAAAACCCACACTCAAACCTTTTAGAACAGGTTACATGTGTGGTTGTGTGGCCATTCTGTTGGCTCATCGGTCTGTTCTTGGCATTAACTTTTATAATTAGCACCTTTTTTTTCCCTGAGAAGCTGCTAGCATTTCTTGGCATGGAAGACTTAAATGTTGTCTTGTGTCTGCACATATATGCAAGAATCTTTAGAACCCACCTCCAGCAAAAAAAAAGAAAAAAAAAAGACTGGCTTTCCACAGCTCTATCTTTATTTTTAGAGACTGGATGCTGATGAGAGAGAGGAGAAAGAAAAGGAGTGAGAAACAACATCCCAAGTGGGGAAAGGAGGGAAAGCAAGGAGAGGAGGAACGAGAAGGTTGAAAGAGGGGGAGCAAGGTGGTCAGGGGGTTGTTTTGGTTCCTCTGTGGTTTCGGAGCGTGGCTGAAAGAGATGCAGTGTGATGAGAGTCCTTCCACTGAGTGAGCCAGAGAGAGAGAGAGAGAGAGTGAGAGAGAGAGAGAGCAAGAGAATGGGACGTAGCCACACCAGCCCCTCACTCGGTGGGGGAGCAGAGGGGAAGGGGGGAGGCTCCGCTGCTCTGCCATATAAAAAGCCAAGCCTGAGAATCCGGCTCCACTAACTCACTATACGTACACACATACACACACACACACACACACACACACACACACAGAGATCCAGTGACTGCTCTGTTTCGCTCACACTCACCCACTCTCATCATCCTCTCTCTCTCTCTCTCTCTCTCTCTCACTCACTCTCACACACACTCTCTCTCTGTCTCGCTCCCTCTGTCTCTCACTCCATTCCTTTGGGCTCTGCATCCTTCTTGCTTCTTCTCACAAGTCAGATTGTGTTTGTAAGTACGTGGTGAATGTCTCCGTGTGGATGCTTGGGTTTCCTGAAGTATTTTTTGTGTGTGTGAGTGACTGCTTGCTTACTTTAGAGTGACTTAGTGGAGCAGTGAGGTGTATCAAGTGTATGTGGGTCTTTGTCTCACCCTCACACACTCGCCGCTCTTCTTGCAACTCTTCTTGGGATCTGTGGATCCCTTTCCTCGGTGACAGGCTCCCCACACCAAGCAGTCACCATTTCCGCCCCCGGGAGACCCACGCTGGCAGCACAGCCTCTTCCCCGACTCAGCATCGGGAGGAAGACCCTGGTGGCGGCTGCCGTAGGGGTTATGCTGGTCCTGGTGCTGGTGGTGCTCATCCCCGTGCTCGTCAGCTCCGTGGGTACAGATGCCAGCCACTATGAGATGCTGGGCACCTGCCGTATGGTGTGTGACCCCTACATGAACAAAGGAACTCCAGCCAGCAGCACGAGCTCCACCGGTCTTCAGGCTGAGGCAGAGGCATTGAGCGACCACAGCAATGTGCTTCCACCCTCCACCTTACTGCAGGGCCCACAGGGGAAGCCTGGCAGGCCAGGCAAGCCCGGACCACCTGGACCGCCAGGAGAACCAGGGCCACCAGGGCCCCCAGGACCAGCTGGACCTCCTGGTGACAGAGGAGATCAAGGAAGGACTGGGATTTTGGGTCTGGGGAGTAACGGAGCTATCAGCACAGCCACCTACAGCACAGTACCTCGGGTGGCCTTCTATGCAGGGCTTAAAAATCCCCACGAAGGCTACGAGATCCTCAAGTTTGACGATGTGGTCACCAACTTAGGCAACAACTATGATGGCATTTCGGGCAAGTTCATCTGCAGCATACCGGGTACATACTTCTTCATCTACCATGTGCTGATGAGAGGAGGGGACGGCACAAGCATGTGGGCAGACCTCTGCAAGAATGGCCAGGTTAGTGCTTTGAAACTTTTTTCTGAGTTTTCTTTCTCAGCCTAAGACTATCTGACTCCTCTCATGCTCACTCTCCTGTCCTCTCCCGCTTCCTCTGTGGCTCTCTTGCTTAAAGAAGTAGATTCCTGACACACTCTGCAAATAAAAAGTGACATTGCGAGACAAGTTGGGCATCTGTCGTCCGCCTCCAAAGCCTAGAGCGCGCAGCTGTGGCATACACCGCGCCTAGAGATAAAGATGTGTTGACCGTTTGCAAGTGCGTCCCCTCTTTGCATGATGCGCCCTGACACTGCCGCGTCCCGCGATCTAGAGGACGGTCATGGTGTGGACTAAGCGTGGGGTGCGACCGATCTTTTCGCCTGTACACTGTAAAATTTGACAAAAAAGAAAAAAAGAAAAAGAAAAAAGAAACAGCTACCGTCCGTATCGATTTTCCTGAAGTGGAAGCAACGTGATCGCAGTTTGTACAAGGAGTATCTAAATTGTTTTAGAGTGAAAACGCTCGAGTGTTTATTAAATCAAATTACAGAAGTAGAAAGTATTTTGTTAATCTGCAAGACTGAATTTTCTAAAGGGCTTTACTTTCATTTGATCAATTTCGGAGGACGAATACACTCCATTTAAATTTCAGTAGGGAGGGTTATTGTTAAGTATTATTAATATTATTATTATAACATTCTGTTACGACATAACTTTATACTCATATGCGCTGAGTGAAAGTAGGAGATGGGGAAATGTGAAATTTCGCTTACAGCATATTAATTGTACATTACATGTGAAAGCTTAGCGGACACCGCAGACCAATCCATCTGCCTTTAACAGTCGTATTAAATGCATTAGGACTTCTGCATGATCTATTATCGTTTTCTTTGATGCATCATTTTAATGGGGAGCTAACATTATTGCGCGCCCCGGAGGGTCTTCTCAGGTTGACAATGCGTGCCAGCTCAGGCTTCCCACCCGCCGTCAGATCTCTTATCTTCAAAACGGCTCTGAAAAACGTTTTGCCTGTAAGCAGATCGGATGCCATTCTACAGTTATTCTTTGCTTTGCTTAACCAGCTTGAGGCTGAGCCCATATCAAACACTGTAGTTTGCTGCAAGTGTAATCACAGACACCAAAAAGCAGTATTTGCAGTAAAGAAATTCAAATCCGTGTTTATTTATATATATATAAAATCTATTTGACTTGGTTTCACGTTTCAACCTGCAAACTGCACACACTTAACACGAAACAATAAAAATCTCTATTATAGGAGAAGAAATCATGGCAAATAACAATAATAAAAATAATAACCTTCACATTGCACTTCACACATTATTATGCTTTACTAATGTGGGCTGAAACTGGATGCGTTACAAGCTCTGCTGCACTTAATTCCTTGCCACCATGCATGGCCAGAATACTTTACCCAAACTGAGACACAATATTCATTGTTTAGGACATGTGACAGACATTTCAACTTTAAATTAACATCACACGACAACTCGCACTTATTTCAAGTCACATGAAATGCATCATATTTGGACCACATTTAGAGTTTCACAGTGATTCACAGCCTGATACACAGCAATGAGATTAAACTGATCCTCCAACTGCCATTTAAAAGCGGCCCTCTGACCTGCTTCACATTTATTAAATACTATAAAACATATAATGGCTATTTTCACGTTTGTATTGTGAAGTGGCCTGTTTAAAAAAAATGTAAAAATGCTTTATATATAAAGCAATAAACACATAGCTATCATGGGGTGCTCAATAACAGGTGCTGTGGCCATGATATGTGAGGAGATGAAATAAGATTTGGTGTGAACCTACTGTGTCACCAAGGGAGCTAGAGGTTAAATCCTTTACTCTCACCAAGTTCAAACCCAGGGAGAAAAAAAGAGTTACAACATTTGCCTTCTATATACAGTATAATGTCTCACTCAACAGTAATGTTTCTGGGTGGGCGTAAAAGCATTGATATATAATAGGGGAAGAAGAACATATGTTCCTATAAAACGCCTTCTGTTCCCGCTTCATTGTGCTCCCAAGAGGAGGGTGTGGAGGTACTTAAGTTAGACGTACACAGTGTGCATCACCAGAGACCCGCGTAATGTTTATAAAGTGGTAACTGCTTCTCTTTCTCTGTCTTCCTTTGTCCTATGCACAGCTTATGCATAAATGTTCAGTCCTTTCACAGTGTTTATTAGGTTGCTTGGCTGATGGAGGAGGCCCCAGAGACTTAGTTTGTGTAAATGACTGTGAATAGTTATAAATGTTGGGCAACTTATGCTACATCTCTGATGAAGTGTTCAGAGTCAAACTGAAACTCCTACAGTCACACTGGTGCTTTTCTCAGCTCATTAAGGCTGAAAAAAGCTACACTGTGAGTTGGGATAGGGGAGGCCAGGGAATTGCAGACAATACTAGTATTTTATCATCTTTTGCAGTTATTGAAGTGGTGGGTTTCCAGGCCTTGCAGAACTGTTTTACTCTAGCATGTGCACCTCCTACTCCTGGGGTTCTTACAAGCTGTTTCGAACATAAGCATCCAGAGGTTACTTTATTTCTTCTCCGCTTCTTCCACTTTGTCTTTTAACTTGGCAAAGGGCACCAAGTAGAATCCAAACACTGTCTCCAGAACTTTGACACTTTTCAAGCTAGAGCAAAAAAGTTGCAGTTTTTGGTAAACAAACAAAAGGAAAACCTATTTTCAGCACAGCACACTTTATTCACTTTCCAGCTTCCTCTCCTCACACTTCTTTTTGGCTTCTTCTTTGTGTGTTCTTTTTATTTTTGTGCCAAATATCCCAACCGATCCTAAACTCTTTCCAATAAATCAATGCTTTGCTATAACCTGTCTTGGACACATCCTGAGAGACATGGCAGCGACAATAAGAAGATAAATTTAATAGACACAGTAAAAGGAGAAGAAAGAAAGAGGACAGAAAAGAGATAGTTATTTTGCTATTGTGCCATCGAGTCTATTTAATTGTAATTAAAAAGCTTGAACCAGATCCAGGATGTGTTTGCGCTTTTCCTCTCCGTTCCCTTCTTAATATTGTTATTAATCCGCAAAACCGTTTCAGAGTTAATTAAAAGCAATGACTTCAGCGTCAGTCTCTCAAGAGGACCATAGTGAATAATCACTCTGTCTCCTCCTTTAATAAGCTTCAACGTCCTTCGTGCACATGGCTCTTCCCTAGCAATTACCGCAGCAGTCTCCTCCTTACACACACACACATTCACACACACACACACACAGCTCTGTCTGGGAGCAAAACGACCCCTCAGACCAAGTGACCTTTTGACTCTCAGTGGGTGTGTACGGGTCTCGTCTCATTTTGCTGTTTTTTTTTTACTGAAAGCTAAGACTTGTGCAGCATGACACAAAGGGTTGACGTATGTGGCTGTGCATCCATGTGCATGGATATGAAGGAGAGGTAGGGGGTACCGTCTTTTTGTGCATGAACAGAGCCCTAGAGTAATAATTTCCAGAGTCGACTGAGGTTTGAGTGCAGCCAGGCAGCTGATTGGATCAGTCCTGTGTCAAGTCCACAAGTGAGTTTGCCCTTATAAGGAAACACTTCTTGCTTCTTGAAGCAAAAGCTGAAATAGATTAGCAGCTGCCACTGAGGAAGCTGGGCTGCTACTGACAAACAAACAAACAAACAAACAAACAAAAAAACAGAGAAGTGAGGGTGAGTAAAGCTCAGAGTAATTTTAATTACCATATAATGCCCTTATTGGTTTTCTTCAGGGCAAAACGCCAAGATTTAATGATTGATCAAGTGGATCAATCACCTCACAATGCCTGCATACAGTAGGCCACCACACACACAGACAAAGAGAGGTGGAAATATAATCAGGATAGCAACTGAAAGCCCTGAAAGGCAGAGGACACCTGGTTCCTGAAAGGAGGCAGTTTCAGTTGCCTTTCAGCTGAAAACCAGACTCAAGGTTAGAAGTCATTGTGTTACAGCGCGCACTGAGCCTCCATTGTCTGTGATGAAGAAAAAGAGGGAGCATCTATGAAATATACAGCCGAGTGGGGGACAGATTACTGTACATGTGCCAACGTGCTCGCAGCAAGTGCAGCTGCACGTGTAGGAAAGCTTAAAACTTTTCTAACAGACAGACGTGGGAAAACAGTGTCCCCCTTTACACTTGAGGTAGCAGCCATAAAGAACAGACACATGGAAGAATGCGCAGGGGCCACGGGGGAGGGGGGGGTGGTATAGTAATCAACAATGCCCTATAGGGCCGTAATGATGCACTGAAGACAGATCTGGACTCAAATGTGCTGTATTCATTTAGTCTCACATTAGCGCAAAGAACTCCACATGCTGAAGGATTAATCAGCGCACGCTTGATTGTGCACACATGGTCAGCGCTCCGATCTAAACTGCAAAATAATTACTGTTTGGCTGTGTGCAGGACCTCAAAGTTATTTCAGATCTTTGCTGCACTGCTGTGTCTAAGCGCACTAAAAATCAGCTCTGCTGTGTAATTCTCTTTGGCCTCATTCAGCCGCTCCTGTGAAAGTGCTTGCCTCCAGACCCGCAGGTCAGGTCACAGTGAGGTATCCAGGTCGAGCAGGAAAACTGTGACCCACATTTGGGAGCTGCTCTCGTAACAGGGTTTATGCCTCACTGTTCCTTAGTAGTTTCTTGTGGGATTTCCGATACTTAATCTTATCTGTAGGAGCTGGTTCTTGAAGCTGAAATTGTAGGAAAACATCTCTTTGTCCAAAGCTTTGCTGTTGTCATAGAGAATCAAAGGGCAGTAATGCAGTCAGAGAGCTGTATTAGCTTTTAAAACACATTTGTATCTTCCCATCCAGAAGGAATGAGCCTTCAAAAATCACACTGCATCCTACACTACAGTTGCACTGTCCTGTGAGAAGACTTAGAAAGTGCATGATGAATCTTCTCTGAATATGCGACATCACTGGTCAAACCGAAGCCCTGTGTGACCAGCTCATTTAGTTTAATGATGGAGGGCCAGAAGGCAGAAGTGGTGTCCCACAGGAAGAAAAAGAGAGGGATAACTGAAGCAATTTGGGATGCTGCAGAGCACAAACTGTTTGTTATAAAAGATCCCAGAGAGGCAGCAATAAAAATCCTGCGTATAACAATGATACAGAGACAGACTGAGACAGGCAAACAAAATTTAACAGATCAGCCGTGTACATCTCAAGAATGCCACAACATTAACAAGACCGAGCTGGAAAGCAAAACATAAACATCCGCCTGATTAGTTCTAGGGACCTCAGGAAATGCCTCTTTCCTCAGGAAGTTAATATAGAAAAAAAAAAAACTAAAAAAAAAAAAAGTGTTTCTAAATTTCTTCAATTGCTCATTTAAAAAGGATTATCCAGCGTCACACAATTATCCTTTTTTTATTAACTCACTATGTGACTTAATAAAAAACTTTTTTTTTCTCCCATCTTGCTGAATGCTGTATGCAGATCCTTATATGTGCCATTTTCCTCTATAAACAAAGCAAGAGCTTAGCATTTAAATGGGACACCAAAATCTGTGCTGACTCCCTGCAGCAGCATCGTCGTACAGCTGAGAATCAGAGCTTGGGAGATAACATTAGATGGCATCTTAATGGCATCTCAATGAGAGTTAATTTTCTCTTTCCCCTGAGAGAACAACAACACAGATTTCTCATCTCATCGAAAAAACTGGGTGTTTCATCCACATCTGCTGAGTATTTTTTGTCTAAAACCTGGACAAAGAGAGGACTTTGGAACCCAAACATCTCCAGACACTAAATGCATAAAGCTCATGGGAAGGTTGCTGTCCATCTCAGAGACGCCTCTGACAGCAGATAGGGTCGAGGAGGGGAAAAAGAAAGCACACGTTCAATGTCTTATTCAGACCTTTTCCATTTGGCTGACTGATGATCCAGACAGAAATCAGTCGCACGAACCATCTCTGCTGGATCACTTACCACACAGAGGAAAAGACCGGAGCAGCTGTGACAGCAGCAGCTGTCTCATATCTGACAGCTACAAAACTTGGTGCACCGCCTGCTTGACAGCTACACAATATACTGAGTCTAATCTTCACAGGTGGAGTCTCCTCCATCGTTCTGAATATCTCCTGGCTGACTGCATCAGAAGTAAACTGGAAGCAGGAATTCTTTTGACAAGCTGCAGACTGCAAGTTTCTAACAGCGAAGCGCCTTTAGTTTGAGTCAAACCCGACGCAGCAACACAACTCACATTGTGCTCAATTTATTTTGAACAATAAACAGAAACTCATTTAGGAAAAAAATATTTTTTTAAACATACACAAAAATAAAGCAACACTATACTACAACATCACTCAGCAGCTTGGCTGATTTGCCCTTCCTGATGCATTCCTGAAGGGATCTGCGTCTTCACCCGGGAACAAACTGGTGATATTTTGCTTGTTAGGTGAATGTGTAAACAGATAAAACAGGGACGTCAAACTCATTTTACATCGCGGACCACATACAGCCCCCTTTGATCCGGTGAAAATACCCTTTCTGTCAGTGTAAAGTAGCTTAACTGCACATTTAATCCCAGAGATATCTCAACGCAAGAAAAAGAAGAGCAAAGTCAACACTCTATGTTCCAGTTTTACTACATGATAAAGTCAGCGTAACTCTTTGGGCGTAAATTGTAAGAAATAAATATATAAAATTACAGAAATTTCTGGTAGCTCAGTGCCCATATTGTCCTGTAATTATACAGTGGAAAGATTTGTTAACTCACAGAAAATGTCCTGTTTTACCCGTTTACATATTTTACTGTGGACACATTAAAAAAATAGATATTTCTATAGTAGATATTGAAAACTGGAATTCTCCTGTCATTTTACTGTTTATGTTACCTGTTTATCTATTACTTTATTACTGTAGTAAGAATGGCTGTGGAGAGATATTTATCATTAGGAAAAGCTGTAAAATTTATAAAAGTACCGTTAAAAGTCCAAAAGTCCTCCTTCAAATTTTCCAGAGATGTCCAGTGAGCCGGACTGGCTTCTCTGCCAGGCCGATTCTGGGCCGCGGACCTTGTGTTTGACACACCTGCACTAAAATGTGGACCCACTGATTTGCTGATTTAGTTTACTTATCCAAAAAGGACTGGGAAGAAGTGCACACTTATTTAATCCCACTTCTGCTCTATAAGTCGCCAAATATTCTTCTTCAAGCTTGTTTGATATAAACCAGGAGTGTCAAATATAAGGTCCAGGGGCCAGAATCAGCCCAGCAAAGACTGCAATCCGGTCCACTTGACAGCTTTGGAAAATGTGAAGGATGTTACGGCATAATGTTTGGACTTTTAGCCGTACTTTCAACGATTTTACAGCGTTTCCTGTGGATAAAGACCTCCCCCACGAGTATTAATACTACACCATAGTAATAAAGTGATAGGTAAACAATTAAATGACAGAAAAGTTCCTGTTATTCAACTATCTACTACAACAGTAGTGTTTCCACAGTAAAATTAAACAAACAAAAAAAATTATTTTCTGTGACTCAACAAAAACTGTTTTTTAAAAAAATAATTACAAGACAGACTGAGCAATGAGCTACCAGAACTTTTTCTGTAATTTTACACATTTATTTCTTACTGAGAGTCGTCAGATATCTTTCTTTTATTACAACAACATTTCTTTATCATGTGAAGGAACTGAGATGTACTGTTGAAATGGCACTTCTTTCTCTTATATTAAGAAATCTCAATGCAGGATTCAATACGTAGTTAAACTGTGTGAGCTTCACTTAAGATGAAAGTGGGCTGTATGTGGCCCATCAGTTTGACATCCCTGATATAAAGAGTAATGTTTTGTGATAAATGAAATGCACTCAACCCATTTTTTTGTGGATAAACACTTTAAAAGTCTACCTTTTAATTTATTTTTTTTAAATACCCCATTTCCCTCACTTTGTCTTGCAGAGTACGGTGTTTGATAGTCGTTAAAGTTAAACTCCTGAAATTTAAGATTGCCGTTGGCCTCCAAAGGCCACAGTGACAATTAGTTTAAATTTGCATTGCAAAATATTTAGTAAAGTTTCCACACACCGCCTGATGAGAACTGCATAACTCACAGACAAGGAGCCTAAGCAGTAACAATTTAAGTACAAGCTAATACACAATCTTATAATAATGTAATCACATTACTACACTGTCGAGCGCTGTTTGTTCAGCGTACTGCCACATTATTCTCTAATGGGATTATAAAAAAGACAAAATAATGCCTGCTAATAATAAAATACTGCTTCATATTTTAAAGGCCGCTCGTGCTTCTGGAGTATCCAACCTTTCAAAAATTACATAACAATAGTAAATACACGCTTAAATAAGAAAAACCGACACACTGAACTCAGTTTCAACTTTGCCTTCAAAACATAAATGCTGAAATACTTTCCAAGCTGTGTTAAACTGTGTTACATTCACTCTGAATGATTGTCCCACAATAACAAACTACTGAGGGGTCAAAGACCAGATGATCTCAAAGTTCATGGTTTTTCTTTTCTCATCTGTTCAGAGCCAAAATCGGAGAGGGCTATTTATAGCAGAAACAAAAGTTTCCAGTTTTATCATGCAAACATGCAGCTTCTTATCTCTGCTCAGCACGGCCATTTATTTGGATATTTGCTTCAAAGACTGAAACCTGCAGCCAGAAACTAAACGGTTTCAGTTCACTATAATAGGCTGTCACTGCAACAGTGTAGATAACTCATCCTGCGTCAGAGGGAGCTCTGCCCCGAATATTAAACTGCTCCAGTCTTCATCATCACCTCCCTTTAAGCCTTTGAAAAATGGAGCAAAAACACCACGTACACACCTGCATAGGTCAAAGGCAGCCAAGTTCACAAACCCTAAAGCTGGAGATGTACGAGACACTTCAGGTTCAGTTTTCTTGTCTTTACAGGTGTTTGTGGTGGGATGCAGGTGTGGGCGGTGCATTCAGAGGGAGATGTAATGCATGCAACAACTTGTACCTACAATTTCTTCAGAAATTGTAGGTACAAGTTGAGGACACTTGACTCAATTTGCCAACAAAGGTATGAAGAAATGAAAATGGTTTTCAGGATCGTTGAGAGGACAGCAATATCTGATCATTTCAGCTGCAATTTGATTTTTATCACTTTACAAATGTGCCACTACTGTGCTGTTCTATCACACAGCAGCTGTTACAGCGGTGGATGCTCATATTAAACATGGCCAGAGTTTTGAATAATGTAGGTCAATGTATTTACAAGTAATCCTGGCCAGTCGAAAGCTCAGACATGAAACGGCTCTTAACGCTCAGGCATGCTTTACTGCTCTTGGCTCTGTGTGGTGTTAAAGAAAGGAGATTCGTGATATGCTGAAGCCACTCACAGAGCAGCCCCAACCACCTGCTGTTGAAATCTTCTGTTTGCAAGTCGGCAACCAATCAGAAGACAGCTAAAACAGCTTGTTTCAGACTGTGAGGGACAGCACCGAGGCCACGTTTTAAATGAAATCTCTGTGCGTGTGTCTCTTTGTGATTTAGTCATCAAACTAGACCTTCAGGAGTTGAGCAACAAAACTTGGCACACAGGTACACTTTAGGCTCCTGGAGGCTCTTATCTATATCAGATATTATAACGCATATATTATAACGCTGTCACGTTGCCTAGCAACCACTTACCAAAGGGCTAAAATGACCCCCTTTTTTTTTAGGTTTTACACACGTCCAATACCTTAAAAGCATCACATAGTTTTAATTTTCATCTCATTTATACCCACACATTTGATTTATTCATGATACATTATCATGCCACAACACTGCCTAGCAACCACCTAGCAACTTATATAGCAAAATTTAGTTGCTAGACTAAATTTTGCTATATAAACATCTACAACCCTTTAGTTTCTCTCCTACTGTACTCATTAGCCCTTTTTCCATTAGTACCTACTCGGATTGACTCGGCACGGCTCGCCACTGTTTTCAGGGTGTTCCATTAAGTCACAGCACCTGGTACCGGGTACTTTTTTTTTTTTAATAGTACCTGTGACGTCATCAGACTGCATGCCACGGATTGGCTGGTCAGTAGAGTCACTTGATTGCTGTGTCTCAAAACCTAGGACGGTTCCTATGTAGGACCCGTCCTTCTTGCTCTACGTGGGCAGCGTCCTCCGAAGAGCGAGAAGTGCGGAAGTGCCAGGCTGAGAAATGGGACGGCCTACCCTTCATATGTGCGTCACCAGCTGTCTCAGCTGAGTGTAATAAACACAGCCGTCTGCTCCTTGCTCCCTAAAATATAACAGGATATATAACTATGTAATAATTATAAATATAACACAACAGGAGTAAATTCTCTACCATCTCACACTTCTGTTTAATTGGTTTCCTGTCTGACGTTTGTACAGCATATACAGCTGTGTGGAAACTATACCTTTGATCTCAGCCAAACCGATTTACTCAGGAACAAATGAAACACTGAAAAAAGCCAAACGATAACATTTTTAAGTTATCTAAGTGACTCATATATCATGTTTAACCTGAGTACCCAAAGGGGGTCTGAAAGCGATGTGCCGGGAGTCTGGTGTTTTGCTGTGAGCCATCTCCGAAAGCGTCAGAGCACTTTTGCAAATATGTGATGATATAAGCAAATATTTGGAGTTTACACAGCTACATTCGCATCTGGAAATATCTTAGAAGTTTATTTTGTGACCCAGAAACTTGCATCTG
>VVHJ01025983.1:0-13682 GCA_015107715.1 Tylochromis polylepis
ACAAATAAAAGTAAACTTCAATAAATTACAGGTAGCAATAAAATAAACTACTACCTCTTTTAAAGAACAGAAAAACAAACCATCTTTATGGTGTCATTATTTTACGTGTTATTGTTTTTTTTGTTTTTTTACTGTGTCAGAATATTCAACATTGCTATCAATACATTTTTCAAAAAATGCCTCTCTGTGCAAAATGGGTTTAAAACCATAAACAGCTGTGGGATACTGTTTGTCCGTGATTTGGACAGCCCAGCGCGTGCTCCCGACGCAGGGGAAACAAACTCTGTCGGGGATACCTACCTCGTCACCACCGTTGTGCAGGTGAAGCCAAAGGCGAGATATGCTTCATCAGATTTTCTAGTCTTTGGTTTGGAAGCATATTTGGCGATGCTTCATCTTCTGCTTTGCGTTTGTGTGGGAGCCCCGTCAAACACCCGTCCATGATGCTAGCTTTTTTTTTTTATTACTATTCGTACTGTGCTCCCCCCTGCAATGGCTCTGCCCCCACTTCAGGAACCACTGCTGTAGCTGATGGTTACTTAGTAACCAACTGATATCTGGTTGCGAAGGTGACGCTCTAATGCATTTACCACAGTCGACCGTTTTCTTCAGTCCCGTTGGTATTTGCTTCAATCACCTCCCTGAAAAATGACGCAGGTTTAATCTGGAGCTTGCCCACTTTGTGTCTCTCTCCACACGGCTGCTAGTCTCTTCTAGGCTGGTTTAAATATTACGGCCGATCACTGTAGTCACATAGGTTGAAACTGTTGCAGCAGTCAGCAGTGCACTGATGCTCTGTTATTGCTTACAAACAGCGGCGACGGATATAAATAAACCACACGTGAGCCTGCATGGTTTGAGGAAACTCTACTGTAGCTTTTTAGACCTTCCCATACATCACTGGATGATCTTAGAAGTAAAGTATGATAATAAGAAGGCTTGCGTGCTTTGTGCTTGAAAAGCTGACATTTTGCAGACGAATGCTTGTCGCCCAGTGGAGATAATATGCGTTTACGGTTGCCTATTGTGTGCCACCTTTAGCACAAGCCTCTGATTTTCATGACTGACACGAGAAAGGCCCGAACGGAACCAGATGATCGTGTTTTGAGCTTTGTAATTGAAATATCCCCCATCAACGTGTCATCTATAACTCTGAACCCAGCTTCTGTACAATGTAGTGTTTTTTTCTAAATACATATAATTACCTATAATTATGTTTACCTTGTTCGTTTGATGACATGTTAGGTCCCCAAGTTTCCCTCCCCCAGTATCCACACGCCTTCAATTAAAGGGGAAAAAGTAATCAGTAAAATTATTGTTTATTGAGTTTGAATTGAAAGAAAAACATGTGCACTCGCAGCATGTTGCTGTCAGCAGAGAAAACACTTTTGTAACAAAAAAAATTTAAGCGATTTGTAGTCTCCAGTCATAAATGCATGTTTGAATTCACTTAATTAACAGCTGAGCCGTTTATGATGTTGGCTTGCACACAACTGAGAGACTCTTTTTACGAGGAAGCTCCTTGACAGTCTGAATGGCATCTTAACACTGGTGCTTTCAATTGCATGGTTGAGCCCAGCTGTCGAGCTGGCAGCCCATGCGCCGCTTACGATGGGTGGAATACATTTACAGGGAAAGAATACAGTTGTATAGAATTTGATTGTATAAACAACTCAGATTTGTTGCTTTGAAATCAATTTCATGGCATTTAATGATTAAAAAAAGAAAAACCATTTTGAAAGAACAAAATCACGCAGACATGAAGCATAATTAGTAGCTCTGGAATCTTACAAAAAAAATGAAAACGGGGAAAAAGCTTAGCTGTAAGGATGACTCAATCGGTGAGCCAAGCAGTAGCAGTAAAATAAATTTGTCGTTTTTTGCGATGATTTGTTGCACTTCTGTTTTGTATCATTGCAAACTGAATATCTTTGGAACTGCACAGAAGAAGACCTCTGAAGATGTCATCCCGGCTTCTGGAAAGTCATCTGTTATTTCTTTGTTTTACTTTAAAGAGATTTCACAGACTTTTACGCAGTGATTCCAGAAAATCATCTGCATATTAATTGTTTTCTTTTGTTCATCTTGTTTCTTGCAATCTGAGTTTTCAGTGGCAGACAGTGACTCTGAGTCAGACTTGACTTGAGTGAAAGTGAGTTTGTTATTCTTTCAAAAGCTGGTTGCTGCTGCTGATTACGACGTGTTATTCACGAACATATCACTACAATGTCTCTATAAACTGGTCTCATCACAGCGCATCAAGTCTAACGCTTGAACCAATAACTCATCGCCGTGTCCTGTAGTCTGCTGTTGGCTGGCCATCTCGCTCTTGAGTCATGGGTATGTTTTTATTTACGAGGCCATGCTGGACAAACTACCCTCATATCTTTGGAGTGATTTCATGGAGCTCATCGTCCAGTCATAATCTCCCAAGACACATCTCCTGCTGCCTGTTCCAGCGTACGAAGAGAAAACAGTATGTTTGCTACAGCAGCCAATATGAGTTTGCAGAAACAAACTGAGTTAAATATGTGGTCTCCTTTAGGCACAAGGCTTAACTAACCTAATAGTAAATTACTCTTTTAGTCTGGACTGTATATAACAGAAGGACATAGGTAATGCAGCATCACCCACTGGTTAATGGACTCTTGCTTCGAAGCCTCGAGTTGGTCATTTTGATCAACACCGTCTCGGTTTATTGAAACCAAGCATGATAACGAGGGATGGAGTACACTGATAAACCAAGGATACTTCTGTGCTACATCAAAGTAAGGCAGTTAAGCTATGAAGCGAGGGGGTTTCGCAGTGACATCAGACTGACTGAAAAAAGCGACGTATCAGGCTATAAATTAAATGAATGGTTGTTTGCATGCGAATGGCTTCAGACTGTACCATGAAGAAAGCTACGTTTTTAGGTTTTCTTTTATTAGGTTCAGTTGTTTTACAATGGTTTCAGTGGTTAGCTTACTTAAAAGGTTAAGTTGGAAGGTAATTTATAGGACCTTCATTTTCAAAAGAAAAACCAAACTCAGTTCATTCAGTTTTATTCATATAGAGCCAGTTCACAACAGTGGTCACCTCAAAGTGCTCTGTATTGGAAGGTAAAGCTCCTACAGTTTTAGAAAGAAAACCCCAACAATCAGACAGTTTCATAGTGCAACACTTGGCCAGTGTAGGAAAGAAGAACTCCCTCTTAACAGGAAGACTTCCAGCAGAACCATGCTCAGGGAGGGGCAGCCATCTGCCACCACTGGTTGACATAAAGAGACAGGACAAAACGCACACGATGGGCAGAAGACAACATCTGATGATATCCAGTAGTAGTAATGTAAACACATGGGGAATGAAATGGGTAAGTGGAGAAGTAAAGCCTAGTGCATCATGGGAAGTCACCCAGCACAGCTGAATGGATGGCCATGCTTTATCAAACATGGAAAGTTTGAAGGCTATTCTTTAGAAGACAGACACTCTCAGAGAGGGCGTTTGTCTCCTGAAGCTGATAGCTGAGTGCTCTGCCTCCCCGTTCCACTTTTAGAAATTCTTGGAAACACAAGTGAGCCAGCAGTCTTGAGAGTGAAGTGTTGTACTGGGATGATAAATGGGTCTTTAAGGTACGATGGGGCCTAATTGTTGTATGTGACGAGATGGATGTGACGTGTAGAATGAAATGCAGAATCCAAACCTGCCACTGAGACCATAACCTAGTGTTTAGTGAGGGTCATTTTCTCTTATTTATAAATGGACTACTTTTTGCAACCAGACGGATCACCCCTTGCTGGCAGTTAGAAGGGATGCAGGTTTATGCATTGCTTTTTAAAGGTTTCATTTTTCAGACTTGTCCATTTTTCATGCACACACCTGTCTTTTAGTAAGTTTTCGTTTTCTTTGTACCCTCATACTTCGTAGCCTGGTTTTTACAAGAGTGCCTGATGTTGGATCGTCCTGATTGAAAACGCTTGGCAGGTCTCTCTGGAAAAAGAGGTCACCAGCCTCAGTGGAACCTGGTTAAATAAAAAGCTACTGTGCTTTTGTGACATTATCCAATTTTCTGGCCAAAAGCTTGAGATAATGTAAACATTAAAGCTTTTTTAAAACCCTGACCCTTCTGCACAAATCTGTTTCTAATTCTTCTCACCAACAGCTCGCTGCACTAAGGAGTGCGTCCACGGCCGGTGCGTCGCTCCAGATCGCTGCCAGTGCGAGGGAGGCTGGCGAGGCGACGACTGTTCCAGCGGTATGAATCAGCCTTCCCCTCGCTCACAGACATTTCCTCACTCTCTCGTCTCTTCTCTCATTTGCTTTTTCTCCTGCTGCTTTCCTCTCTTTCCTCTTCCCTTCAGGTCCACAGACAAAATACACTTCACATACACAACAGGAAATGAGCAATGGCCATTAGTCAAGTGGCTGATCTTCACATACACCTCTCCATCACGCACTGAAGCCTCTCCAATGGAAACAGCAAGGGAGCATTACCGCATGCACAGCAGTGACTCATTTATATCAGCCTCAGTCCAGAAACCGGTTTACTAGTCCACAAGGACGCTGGGCTGAGCCTCCAACTTTCGTTCACGGTTACTGACAAAAAAAAAGAAGAATAGTGATATTCACAAGCTGACATGTGCTGTCAAAATAAAAGGTAATGAAACAATCACTTCCTACAAACTCACACTCCAAACAAAAGCAGTGTAGAGATGGTGAGTTACGAGTTAAGTACCGTTTCATGCACAGAAAGGAGTCCATAAAGAAGAGTTAAGGCAGATCCTGCTGCACATTTTGGCTCCTGTTACAGAACTGAAGTCAGCAGAAATAGTTATATAACCGCTAAGAGCCGTGAACCTAACTCTGTTTGTCTTTTTTGAAATCTTTTTCAATTTGATCATCCAAACAGCGGAGTGTGAACCCAGAACTGCATTTTTAAGAGGCTCCTGTTCCCCCCGTTTTCCACTATATTCAGCCCCATTTCATCGCACTCAGCTGGGTCAACAGTACACAGCCCCCCTCTTCTGTTTTTCCCCATTCCTTTGCAGAGAGGAGGAATTAGCTTTAGCGGGTAGCGGTTGATGCCTTGACAGCAGGATGATGGGAAGAGGAAATGGAAAATGTTACCCCACTCTCCTTCATTTGCATGGCTCACTTCTCTCTGTCTCTTCTTACACTCCCCTTCCCCTGCTACCCTAACCCACACTTTAAAGTTTCTTCTTTTCTTTTCATTCCACTTTGCTCCTCTTCCACTCCTTTTTCTTCTTGGCTCCTATAATGGAGTCTTTTTTTGGCAGAATATGACCCCACACTTCCTGGATGCCTGTGTGTTGAGCTAGTTAACTGTGGGAAAGAGGAGAGGGGCCTAATGTTTTCATATTGAAAACTCTTCATTCTGTTTGCTCATGAATATAGAGACTAGATGAGAAGAGAGATGGCTAAACTTGACAAAAAAATAAAGGAGGGGGTTGGGATGAAATGGGCAAAGAGGCAATGGTAACGACTGATGCAAAATACAGCCTCCCGTATTCCTCATGGACATATTTCCTACCTCCCAAAGGAGGTTTTTCAGGGACCCTGAAGGGTGAATTCCAAAAATCCCCCAATGAGTGCTGCTTGTTAGGTGTTCAGGAGATTATGTGGACTTTGGATGCAAGCAAAACCCAAGGCGCTGCTTGGACAATACACATGGGAAAGGGAAGAATTTTCCCATCATGTCTGTTTGCATTCTTCATAAAGGACACTGAAGACATGCCAGCTCTGAAGCGTGCAGCACTTAGTGGCTTTACTTGCATGCAGTAATGCAGATTCTAGTTTGGATCATGGTAGCGGTCAAATTAGTGACTCGTCCTGTGGGTACATAGTCATATCTTCAGCTCAGAAGGGAGGAGGATTTTTAGTTTAATTTTATTTAGAAAAGATTAACAATATTTAGTATTGGTTTATATCAAGGGACAGAAAGCTGATGCCATTAAAATATCAATAAGAACTCAAATTAATTTATAATTTAAGTTTGTTTTGCAGTTTTACCGCCACAAGTTGAGTAGCAAGGTTTGTGTTGTAGGATCGTGCATACTGTGAAGACTAGATTTCCATTATAGTACGAGGTGCATCAAAGCTCTGTGATCCTGTGAAAATCCATGTTTAAGGTTTGTAGTTTAGAATAATGTCACTTTGATTAAAAATATATATATTGTCAACACAATCAGATTTACATATTCTGTTTTGCAGCTGAATTGCCAGCATAGAAGGTGGCGTCAACATTTTACTGCTCAGATGAAAAATATTTTTATGCACAGTATCTTCTTTTCCCTTTGGTTGTTTCATTTTATTGGTCACCACAGGGGCTCATCTGCTTCCGTCCCACCCTATTATTAGCATCCTCTTCTGTCACACCAACCCTCTCCATGTCCTTCTTCGCTACATCCATGAATCTGGGGTCCTCCTTTTTTCCTCCTGCCTGGAAGCTCTGTCTTTATTATGCTTCGTCCACTATATCCACTATGTCTCCTCTGCACGTGTTCAAACTATCTGAGCGTTGGCTGTCTAATACCGGTCATTTATAATCTTGTCCGTCCTGGTCACTCACCTCCGGCTCGGCCTCCTGTTTTTCTGTCAGTGCCACCGTCTCCAAACCATACATCACAGCAGGTCTCACTGCCATCTTGTAAACCTTCCCTTTCACTCTCGCGCCGGTCCTTCTGTCACACGTCACCCCTGACACTCGTCTCCATCCTGCCTGCGAGGTCTTCTTCGTCTCTCTTGTGGGCTGTGTGTTTTTTGGGTGGTTGATCCTAGGTATTTAAACTCAACCACCTTTACCAGCTCTCCTCCTTACCAACTTCATCACAGCCTCCCGCTCCACACTTTTATTCTGTAGGATAAATTTCTGTAATCAAAGATATTTCATAGTTCAAAATTGAAGGCCATCATTTCTGCATGTGTTACTGTGATAACTTATCAGGCACAGGGCAGGTCAGTGCTTTCACAGATGCAAACACTTAGAAAGGAAAATGGGGCTTAAGTGCTCCCTTGACATCAACTTTTGGGTAATTTTGACTCTCCATTATAATGATTAAATCAGTGCTGGACATACGTTGGCTAAAGTACGTGCAAACAAACAGATGTGAGTAACTGACTGATGAAGGACTCGGCCAGCTGGGTGCTCAGAAATCACATCTCCAATGTTGGAGTGATGATGAGATTTGTTTGATAGCAATTGATTCTTGTTATATATCATATTATTGATTGGTCCTTCTATTGATTCATTATCATATTTGTGTCAAGAAGAGCCTACTAAGTCTCAAACTCCTAACACAGAGTAGAAACGGTATAAAAATGCTTCCATGTTAATCAGGTAAGCAGAAGCTGCACTGCCATTAGTTTGAAGTCATTGTTTTGCAATGTGCAGCTGTTAGAAAACTATGCCAGTTCTGATAAAAGGAAGTGATAGTCTTGGAGTCATATAATTCTCATGGAAATCGGGAACTGGTTCCCAACTGGAAGCAGTACTTGATTCCCATCCGTAGTACTACTGCAAACTGTTGTCAGCACATATCCAGTTGTGGATATCTGCAGTTGCAAAATTACTAGACATAAATCTAAATCATAGATATCCAAACATACTTTCTTAGTAGTCACGATGTGTTTTAGGACAAACTGAATCATGTTTTGGATAACTTAAACCGAGATTAGATGGATCTTTATTGGCCGCCTTTCCACTGCAGGTTTCAGAGAGACTTGGTGGTGCGAACATTTAGAGTAATGGAGGCCCGTTTGGCCCTTTTGGCTGTTCTGTTTCCACTGAAATCATGTGTCTCATGATGTGATGGAGCAATACTGCAACAGCTTTGACTGTTCAGTTCAGTTAAAAAAAAAAGAAAGAAAAAAAGTGAGACAATTTAATAAGCTGTACTGCCGATTATAACATCCAACTACTGTATTTGGCAAATTTTAGGTTGTTGCAGTGTTTGATATTACAGCAGCCTGCACTTACTGTTCTTTCACACCAAAGCAAAGAAACATTTTCACATGCCGTGATTACACAGAAGCCGGGCAAATCCCCATTTGCACAAATTAAGATCTGCCAACATGAGCAGAACATTTGCTACATGCTATGTCCTGAAAATCCTTCAGCTAGGACGCCACTAACGATACAGGAGAAAAAGAGAGGGTACGGAGATAAGTGAGCAAAGTCATAGCAACTAATGTTAAGATGTGAAAATATGTTTCCATAACTTGATTTGATCTGTACTGGGTTTCCAGTGCAACTGCATTCGTGCAAGCAACATGAGGAGGATGTGAGCACACGAAAGAAAGCTTTCTCTGAATTTTCATAATCAGTGTTGAGCAAGGATCAGCAGTTTTGGGGGAAGCTCAGAAATGCCTTAAATGGTGACTATGTTTGTTTTCTCTAATGGCAAGAACTCAGAAGGAGGTCCTACAGGCTGGTTTCTGCAGTTAGAACATACACAAAGATGCACTAAGATGAAACAGTTTGGTGGTTTTTCTTTGAGAGGATGCAGCTGTTATACAGTAGCAGCACTATCAAAAATGCAGTAGACCTGTATTGTGGACATTGTTGGAAAAAATTCTTATGCAGATATATCAAGAATAAATTGGGCGTATCTGACGTTGAAAGCCCAGGTAACAAGAATGGCAAAAGTGATTTATATTTATTCTATGGAAAATTTAAATGTTCATATATCCAGATTACTTATCCCTTTTAAAATGTACAATCTTGAAAATCAATTTCCACAGTAAGACTAATAAAAATGGCATTATAGCTTCCTGTTCACGTCCAGTCTGGTAAATGTCATCCACTCACTCACTGACCGTGTGGTTGTATCAGCAGTCGGCTCTCAGAGCCCTTCAGTAAATCTGCCCCGGTGCCCTGGAGAATGTCTGTGTAAACATAATCACTGCTCCAGCTGAGTTTCTCATTACTCAACGTGACACACTGCCTTCTCCAGTGCCCACACAGAGAACAAGTGAAGTTATGGTTCTTTTAAACAAAAGAGGCTTCGAGTAAGTGCAATAAACACTACAGTCTGCGGCAGCGCGATTTGCTCCACGCCAAATTTGGCTGTACATGCTGAGAGTAACTGTCAGTGCAGTTCCTTGTATTTTTCTAAGCCCTGCTCGGGCATATGTTCAACACAGGCAAAGGTGGGGGTGAGAGACTGGGAACATGAACACGTATGACGTGTAACTCACACAGCAGAGGATGATTCACTGCAGGTCAGCATGAAATTGTTGGAAACACTTTTAGCTCGGGAGAAGATAACTGACTCCCATCCATCAGTTACGTCAGTGTTACTGGATATCACGTTTTCTCTGATGTCCAAGATAGTCGAGGTAATTGATGAGAAATTTTAAGAATGCACCCATGACCAATCTGGGTTCCCTCCGTGGGCTAAGATCTCTTCATCATGAATTGAAATCCAAACCTTGTGTGAATCTCCTCTGCATGCTAGCCTCCCAGAGCCAATCACCAGGCCTCTGCGTTATTTTCCATTAGAAACGTCTCCACCCTGTAAGCTCCGTGCAGATCTCCCTGCCAATTCCAAATTATCTGCCAGTAACGTAACACTTGCATAGATTTTGATGAGGAAGAATGGCATCAGACACTCCGTCTCCTGTTGTTGCACAGGGCACAGAATTTAATCACATTTGTTTCTGTTTGTTTCCCATGACATCATATATCTGAGCATAAATAACAGTGTGTGGGGAGGAAAATCAATTAGGAGAAACAGAACGGACACAAAATGATCATACTTGCACCGTATGCAAGTTTCAGTGATCATGTGTAATTTTATTTTGACTCGGTGTTTTTACTTCATTTCCAGAATTGCAGAGTAGCTTTGACTCACTGTTTAGAGAAGCAGGAGGTTTTACTGGAAAGCGACTGGTTTAAATCGTTGGAAAATGTGGGCAATGAAAGTGAGAAGCTCCGCCGTGTGAGTGCGTGGAGTTGGGTGACTGCACGAGCTGTGAGGGTTGTGGAAAAAAAACAAAACAAAAGAACAATGTTTTTCAGGATAAATAGAGTAATGCGATGTCCTGTATAAACACATGCTCAGTTTGATTTTTGGAAAAACAGTTTTGAAAGATGAGATTAATCCTTTTCTAACTGAGATCAATCAGGAACACTTCAGCTGAAAGAAGATCATCGTTTCCATCTGCTGTAATCTGGCCGCGTGGCTCTGCTCTGCATCCTGCCAGTTCTTCCTAAAGTCTCATCCACATATGAAGTGATTCGCTTGTTTCACTTAGACTTTGGCATCGCTCATTAATGTATGTTGTGCTTGTATTTCTCACCTCATCGCATGCCAGTCAGTGGTATCAATTGCTCCCATTGGCAGTCGCTTCAATCGCTTCACTCAAAGTTGAGAAGAACATATGCTCAGGGCATGCTCTCTTCTCATTGGTCAGTGGTACTCTGACTCATCTCTGCAAATTGGTGAGTTTCAATGACATTCCAGGGTCTGTGGTCATTGGACAGTTGCTAGTCTCCTCCTTTCTGAACACCCCTTAATGCACCATTTACAGTCATGCATTGGTGCCTGCTTGCCTACACAAATGGGATTGTGGGAATTCAACCCATGCAGGTGCTACAGGGACGAGCTTGGTGGAAGTCCTAAAAAAAGCCAACGACGCATACCCCGATGGTGAGAGAGCTATGTGTGGGTCAAATGCTCATTGCTTGAAAATTTGGCTTGAAAAGGAAAGGGAACAAAGATGAAGCATCAAAGCAAATAAAAATCAATGAGCAAAAAAGCAAAGTTTTTAACACGTGGCTTCACTCTGCTGCAAATGAGATCTTTGTACTGTATATTCACCAGAGCAGGGCGAAGCTAAACACCAACAACAGCACAAACAAAAAGAAGAGGATCCCACATTGCAGGTTCCTGCATTTATTTCGACATTACACCCTGGTTGCAGTCAAGAGGTATAGAAAAGCTATGGACTACCAGCCCACAACCTGCCGTCTCTTAACGAGAGCTGCAACAAGACCCCCAGTAGATAACAGAGCATGCATGGCAGCAGACATGACATTAAGTCAGGCAGTCAATTACAAGGAGAAGCTGTGCAGCAGGCTGAAACAGGTTACATGTGCCCCATATGAGATTTGAAGGGTATGATCTGAGCAAGCCGATACCATGATTGTGGTGTACGTATATCTATATATGAACTAAGGCTAATGTTTTACATGATTCAGTATACTGAGACTGAGTTTGACCTTTCAGACTGCGATGACAAACAATGGGGAGCGAACTGCAAGCAGCAGTGCAAGTGTGAGAACGGAGCTCTCTGCGACCCTGTGAAGGGAACATGTCGCTGTCCTCCGGGGTTCAATGGACGCTACTGTGAAGAATCGTGTCCAGCTGGCACCTTTGGAAAGCGCTGTGTGCAGAGGTGCAAGTGTGCGACTGGAGGATCTTGCGATAAAGCAACAGGAGAGTGCCTTTGTCGAGATGGATTCACAGGGACTTAGTAAGTGCAAAAAAACCGAAATAGCTTAGCATGTCATATTTCTAAAATCCGACACTGACTTTATAAAAAGTGATAAAAATTTACAGACAAACACTGGCAATGTTTCTCTCTGAAGAATTTACTTTTCAGTTTCATTCAAAATCTGACTCTTGGGCGAGATTTGCATGAAAGATGCAAAATGAACCATCTGTCTCACAGACGCTACAGCTGTGCAAGCACGATGATGACAAAATGACAGATCCAAGATGCTGACATTCACTATATTTACCAGCTTTCCTTAATCTGTTCGCGATAACATTTTCTTAATAGCCCAGTCTGTACTTTGTGTATGTATATATTGTATATTTTGACAATTGTCACACAAATTCTGGCCCCACAATGGTGCTGGATGAAAAGTAGAAGAGTAGGCAGTTATTTCACATTTCAGCTTGGGGAATAAATATTGGAAGTGCATTTAAAGTCTGTGAGTAACCTTGTGGTGACACTAGAAGTAATGTTAGTAGATGATTATTAGGAAGGTCAGGTACAACAATCGGCTTTCAGCTCCAGGCTGTGGAAGAAATTCTGATGGAAAAATATGGTCAGTTTCTTGACTACTCATAAGAGTAAAAGCAGATATTCATCTTAGCGTGCTGAAAGCGATCTGGTGAGAAAAAGTACGATCACAGTAGACGTTTGTGGGACTATATTTAGGTTATCGGATGCAAGAAGATATACAGCTTGAAGATTGATACCTTGTTAGCAGTTCTGTTAGCAGTAACCAGGAAGTTAATCAAAACCAAATGATGCCTGACACACTAATTAGAAATGCTGAAGAGATGCACACCAGTTAGCCACAAATTTAAAACCACCTTTCATGCCGCCAAAATAGCCCTGACCCCTCAGGGCACGGACCTCTGTGAGACGTTGGCAGCAGATTCTTTGGGTCCCGTTTATTATGGAGTGGAGTTTTTCCTCTGCAGAGCAACGCTTCGGGTGCTTTGCTGTGTTCTCTGAGGTGCGGTGGGATGAATTTAGGATCTGGAAGCCATGAGTGCCTGTATAAAATTAGATCGCAATCCATCTAACGGTTTGGATATTTTAGCAGCCCTCTGCGAGTCGCTTGTGCTAAAAATCACCAGCGTATTTTCCTTTTCATTATGAGCCATTTTTAGAATATTGTACTTTGTTAGTTATTTCTTTTGGGAGACATTTAGTACGGCACTTGATTAGACCCTACTTAATTATCTGAATGTTCTCCAGAGGTATGTCAGACCCCGATCTTCCTCTTTGCTGATCCATCTCTTTATTTGTTTCACAAGTTAATTTGAAGATGCAAAAGAGACCCCGATGGTCTACTCTGTACTCCATGAGTCATCTGTTACACCCTGTTTTTTAGATGCCCCTGAGGATGAGTAAGCAGTAATAACACTTCCCCACTACACATTAGTGGAAACTCTCATTCTGCCAATGTGAAAGCACAACACTCCACTTTGAGCTAAATAAAAAAGGCGGCTTGGCAAGTGATTAGGGGATCAATCTGGCTCATTAATTGTGTATACGCACGTGGACAAAATTGTTGGTACCCTTCGGTCAATGAAAGAAAAACTCACGATGGTCACAGAAATAACTTTAGTCTGACAAAAGTAATAATAAATAAAAATTCTATGAATATTAACCAATGAAAGTCAGACATTGCTTTTCAACCATGCTTCAACGGAATGATTTAAAAAATAAACGCCTGGACAAAAATGATGGTACCCCTAGAAAAGACTGAAAATAATGTGACCAAAGGGACGTG
The DNA here is from genome assembly GCA_015107715.1 of Tylochromis polylepis. NCBI lineage: Eukaryota > Metazoa > Chordata > Actinopteri > Cichliformes > Cichlidae > Tylochromis > Tylochromis polylepis. Next base: position 13,256 of record VVHJ01025983.1, read on the forward strand.
TTAATGCAAGGTGTGTCCACTAATTAGCATCCCAGGTGTCTACAATCTTGTAATCAGTCAGTGGGCCTATATATAGGGCTCCAGGTAGTCACTGTGTCATTTGGTGACATGGTGTGTACCACACTCAACATGGACCAGAGGAAGCGAAGGAAAGAGTTGTCTCAGGAGATCAGAAAGAAAATCATAGACAAGCATGTTAAAGGTAAAGGCTATAAGACCATCTCCAAGCAGCTAGATGTTCCTGTGACTACAGTTGCACATATTATCCAGAAATTTAAATCCATGGGACTGTAGCCAACCTCCCTGAACATGGCCGCAGGACGATGACAGATCAAAGAGACGGATAATCCGAATGGTAACAAAAGAGCCCAGAAAGACTTCTAAAGAGATCCAAGGTGAACTTCATGCTCGAGGAACATCAGTGTCA
>VVHJ01025984.1:0-13137 GCA_015107715.1 Tylochromis polylepis
CGACCGGTTGGGGTGAGAGAAGGAAGACAGGATAAAAGACATGCTGTGGAAGAGAGACAGAGATTAATAACAAGTATGATTCAGTGCAGAGAGGTCTGTTAACACATAGTGAGTGAAGAAGAAACACCCAGTGCATCATGGGAATCCCCCAGCAGCCTACACCTATTGCAGCATAACTAAGGGAGGATTCAGGGTCACCTGGTCCAGCCCTAAATATATGCTTTAGCAAAAAGGAAAGTTTGAAGCCTAATCTTAAAAGTAGAGAGAGTGTCTGTCTCCTGAATCCAAACTGGAAGCTGGTTCCATAAAAGAGGGGCCTGAAAACTGAAGGCTCTGCCTCCCATTCTACTTTTAAATACTCTAGGAACAGCAAGTAAGCCTGCAGTCCAAGAGAAAAGTGCTCTAATGGCCTGATATGGTACTATAAGGTCATTAAGATATCAAAAGAAGAAAACTTTTTTTTCCTGTATCATCATTAAATTTTCTACGTTTCACTTATCCATCCACTCATTTCAACTGAATTTTTGGTTATGTGATATGCCCAAATAGAACAGCTTTCAAAAGGCATGTGGCAAATTTAATAAGTATTTATAGTTTCTGAAAATACTTTAACATTTGGTTAAAACACAACAGAAGCTTAAATGACTTTCACACATAAGGTTAACAACTTGACAAAGTACTGGAGATTTTTACAGTTCTAGCTTAAAGCATGAATTAAAACATTTTATAGGACGTATTATTTTTTCAAATAATGCAAAAAATAAATAATAAATAATCCTTTTAACGCTTCTCAAGGTGGCGCTAATGATTTAAATCACTATTCTTTTTGAGTTTATTGTGTATTTTGTATTTTGTAAAATCCAAAAAAATAGTCGTTAAATAGTAATCAAATAGCTGCAGTGGAACAAAAGGTGCCCCATTTCCTTCTAAATTAATTCCCAGTGCACACATTAAATCGGTACAGTACTTCTCAATGTATTTTTGTAAATACAACCACATGTGTAATGTTATATAGTGTAACATAAAAATGTCTCTAATATACCTAATAATAATGTAATATACCTACTATTATATATCTCAATGTCAAAACTATATTTTCACATTCAGTGTTGTTAGTCATGAATAGTTTCTGAGTTTTGAGGTGGAAATAAAAGCTGCCTCAGAAGAACTTTCATAGAATGCTAATCAGCTGACAGTTTGCACCTAGTTACTTTAGAATCTAGCTTAACGAAGCTACTAGAATGCCAGGTAAAAAGCTGACTTTCCCAAGCCATCTGAAATCTTAGGTAGTGTAATGGGACAAAACTATATGCTTATACTTATTACATATTCGTTTTTAAAATTAATTTTTTTTTTTGGGCTACGTTAGACTGCAGGCACTGTTATCTGCTGGCTACATGCTAATAAACATCTTTCACAACACATTTTCATCCAAATTCATTTGGAATAGCAATACATACTGTAGCCCTAATTATCTTGTTATAATCCCATGGTTTCTAAGTTGATTCTGACTCTTTTCACCTACACTTGGGATCATAGTGTGTTAATTTACGGTGAACTACCACAGAAATGATTCCAGTGGCAAAATTAGGGGTTATCATTGTGCTCGTGATTTTCTAAGCTACTGCTGGGAGGCACCAGTCTGAGATGTTTAACTGCGCCCCCTAGGCACATCGGGGGCTTAATATGAGGTCCAACTGAAATCAAAATTAGATGTCCCCTTCTGCAGTCAAAATTTTTTGAAGAACCTGAAAATAAGTAGGGAACAGAGGTCATATGATTTACATATATGATTTATGTATTGTGGTTACACATCCATCTACAGAGATACAAAGTCTATGGTCCACGTGGTAATGGAGCCACGGCTCCCAGAAAACTACCGATGATTAGAACGCAGGACTATAAAGACAACAGCTGAATTTCACATAAATGTAACAGTCAGAGAACAAAGTGAATGATTCTTGAAATAGTGTCACAAAGTCCTATCCTATCCAAATAGTACAGAAGAGACGTCGCTCCTCTCTAAAGTTGTATTGGCTTGTTAAATGTAAAGCTGTTTCTCTTTATCTGCTTCATCAAAGCCTCCCCTCATGCTGTAGTAAAACAATCCACTATTCTCTCTCAAAAGTCTAACTAATGTCATCTCTGGCCTTTGAGTCATGTAGCGGAAGCAGATTTGCACAGGGCAGGTACCATCACATGTCTTTGGACCTTTGTTTAATACGGAGCAGCCTCTCCTCTTGTCTGTCTCCCTTGTGCCCATCTGCCGTGTCATATGTGAGCTGGCCAATTACTGCTGAGTTGAGCTTGTCACTTTCTTCTCTCTTTGGATATGTGATTGCTGTTAGAAGTGTAAAAACGGGCAGGAGGAGAGACAAGAAAGCAGAACAGCGCTCATGAAACATACATGCTGGGACGCTGCAGAGGTAGTGCTAGCACTTTCACCATCCAGACCTGCATTTTATTTACACAACAGGCTGTTATTGTTTGTTCCACTGGTGCACGATGAAGCTCCACAACGCCAGTCAAAACCAACGAGACTAGTTACAATATTAAACTCTGTTCTAATACTAAAATCCAGATAGCAGTGGGGTCTTACTGTGTATACTATGGAGACCAACTGGCAAGGTTGGAGTTGGTACTAACTTCAGCTGTGAGATCAGCCATGGCTGTCCAAGAAGGTAAGATGAATTGTATTACAACCATGTAGTTTTTTTTTAATAGTTATGCTTTTAATTGTTTGTAGGGTGAGTGGTGCTAACAGTACTACCTCTGCTACCGCTCAAACAACATAACTGCTTAATGGTGTTAGTATTTAAATAGTATAATAAGAATAAAAAATGGAAAGAATTAGACAGTGTCAGGTTTTAAAAGATTATAGAAAAAGCTTTTCATCTAGTCAAATTAAGTAATTATAGCATCTCTAGTATTTCTTAAATTAAATTAGAAGTATTTTATTGCACTTGTTGAAGCAGATGCTGAAACCAAAATCAGAGGAGGGGAAAGATGGCTAAATGGCAGCAAAATGTAGTCGAGATTTGCACATTGTACTGCCGTTTGCAAACATAAATAATTATTAATTTAGATTTTGTGATTTTTTTCATGTTTTCCCTCGACTTTTATACAATCAGACATGTTATCGGAGTAGTCTTCCCCCTACTGGCCACTAGACGAAATACAGATCTAAGGCAGTTCAGTAATGGCTTCACTTCCTCGTATCTATGTCTAGTTGCTTTTATGGGTATAATATTAGGATTACCTTGCCAATTACTTTAGATTATTTGAACTTGATAAAGAAGTTTAAAAAAGTGTCCACAAATCCATCAGAGTATAATTTTACAGTTTGCTGCTGAGGTGCTTATTTTGTGATCTGACAATAAATCACAGACATAAATCACAGACATAAGAAATTCTAGTTTCTATAAGGCTCCATGGAAGTAATATCAGCATATTTTGGCTTCACCTATGGGGAACTGTCGTGTCATATGCAGCCTGTGGTCTTTCTATCTGCCAATATGTCCATCTGCTTATTCTCAGAATGTGTATATAATGATGGATATAATGTGTTCACCTGAATGGGTGTTTCCCTGAAAGTAACCTGGTTGCCAGACTGGTGATCTGCTTTTGCAGGCTTGTCCAGAGCACTTGAGCGGGTGAAATACGGGTTATTAAAAATGTTTTCATGAAAAGTTCTCAACCATGCTCTGTGTCTGCCACATCAATCCAGGCCTGGGATGTTACCGTCAGCGCTGCTGCGTGATTTACAAGGTGGTTGGAGCTTTCTCTTTCTGGACCTTGATGCTTTTATGGACTGATATTTTCTTATCCTGTGAGGGCAAGATGGATAGTGACACTTAACGTTCGCAGCCAGTCACGCGCCATGGCCATCTCTGCTGATGGTGAAAAGCCTTTGAGGAATTCCCGCCTGTTTCTATAAGTAGGGCTGGGTGACTGATGATCGATCTGTGGATGTTATTGCCACGAGTACCTCTGGGACGGTGGTAGCGCGACAGCTTCGGGGTCATTATTAAAGCCTGCACAGAGGAGTCATAAACCACTTCTGCACATCAATTAATACTCCTCCATGATGATATGACTCAATGGAAAAATACACTGTTTCTGGGAGAGCAAGCCATTTGGATTCTATATCATACACTTCTTTATATGTTTCTAGCATAATTGGATCTTGCTTTGGGGAAAAGAAATTTCTACTTGGAGTTGTGTGTATTCCTTGTCTTTTCCTCGGATTTATCTTTTAGTACTTATTTTTAGGTTTTCAACCCATTGCTTCCCCTTCTCATAATATCATTGCTCAGTATTCAGAACCATGAGCCTCTTGGTGTGCCTCTAATTGGATGTGTGAAATTTTACACCTTACTGCATTTACAGTGTAAGAAGCCTCCATGTTTCTTGCAGCTAAAACTGACTGCAATGGTAGCAGTGAGTGTTTAGTCAAAGAATAATACAGTTCGTGACTGCAGCATTTCTCCCTGTCCGTACAATACATAATATTTTCTTTGAAAAAATGCTTTGTATACACCAAACAGGCCAACTGTGAAATGGGTTATGGACAGGACAGAAAAAAAGAAAAAAACAATATATCGACCTGTTTTTCTTCTTAAATAAAATAAAAAGTTCTGCAACATGTTGAATTTTGTAAATTCTGTCACTGTGAGATGTTTTTGGAGACATTTGTTGTAAGGTAAGTTAAAATTGGGTTGGATCAGATTTCGAGGGGTCTGAATGGCTAAAAGGAGCTGAATAAGTGTAACAGTGTGTTTGTGCACATTTGAAGAGAGATGTTGGCTAACATGTTATGGCGCAGCTGCTCCTTTTGACGTCAGATAGTATTGATCTTCACATCACTGTCAGGGTAATGTCGTTTAGGAAACAGCAGACCTAGACACACACAAACAACACTTGTGTATTTAGCATTCATTACTCACCGTTGCCGTGAATGCACCTGGTCATGAAAATCGGGGAAGCGGGGGAGAGACGTACGAGACGGCACAGATGCATAAGCATGTCAGCAGTGACGTGGGAGTGATATGTGCACGTGGAATATCCTTTTATAAACGTTCGTGCTCGTCACACAGATCGGAGCACTTCCATGCTAATGCCGCTCATGCTAACGTGTTTGATGAGTTGGTTTGGTGAGTTGAGCATGATGAGCTTGGTGTTTGAGCTTCAGTCTTCTGTTTATGTTCGTCACTGCTGGTTTCTCAGAGTATTACCATCTTTCTGTACATGGAAAGCTATGCGTAGTCCCCCCAGTTGTGTTCCTGGTCTTGTTTGCATGTCTGTCTTTTGTCTGCATTCCGTCTCCATGTCTGTTTCTTCCCGGTCCCAGTGTCCCGCCCGTGTGTCTTAGTTTGTTTCTCAGTGTGTGGGACTTCCTGCTTTACTCTGGCAGTCTCTTGTACTGTGTGTAGCTTGTTCAGTTTTGTTTCCCCCGTCTCGTCAGTTAGATTATGTTCCTCAAGTGTTCCGTCTCTCTCCTGATTCCCTCATGCGTATGTTGTCTGTGCCTCCTTCTGTCTGGTGTCGTGAGCTCCCGCATCCATCTAGCTGTGTGCTCTGTGAGTTTGTGTTTCTTAAGCCAAGTTAGTTCCTGGTTTCAATTGAACCTGAGTTTTTGTGTTTTTTGCTTTTGGGAGAGCTCAGCAATAAAGCTGTTTTCAGATTTACGTCTGTGCTCCTGGAGTCCTGTGTTTGGGTCCTAACCTGCCTGCCACACAGCGGATTATGACAACTGGAGCTACCTTTAATGTCTTCCTCAAATTCCTCCAAGGTTAACATATTACCTACCACTAACTGGCCAGCTGTATAATTCATTATTTATGAGTGTGACGGGGATTAAGGGAATGTGAAGCTTCTGCTGCAGTCTTCACGTCTGTATCAGACTTGCTTCAGGTTCATAAGTTATCATGTCCCTTGTTTGAAGAACCTGTAGGAAGGAATGCAAAATTCTTTTCATACACAAGTGCATCATAAGAATTAATGTTCGTGCATTTAGTCAATCAACTGATGTCTCAGATTTTATCATCTCTGCTCTGTACATGGATTTTTGTGCATATTCTATTGTAAACACTTTTGTATATGTAGGAAATATGTTCTTATTAAAGGATTTGGCAGTCTTCTAAACACACACAGACAGCTCCATAAGTGTTATGGAGAGGAGTTTTTCTGTTTTCTAAATGTTGCGTCCAGCACAGTGAATTTTAAATCAAAGTGAAGCGCATACTTTCAGCTTTAATTTAAGGAGTTTAACAAGAACATTGTGTTAAATGCATCACATTAACTGTTTAGGAATTTCAGCCATTTGTGTACATAGCTGCTCACTTTCAGTAGTAATTGGACAAACTAACTGGTGACTGGCTCTCTTTCATCTGCCTTGAGAAACTTTTGGGTTTGCTTTTTTGGGTGTGTTTTGGATCATTGTCCATTTCCCCTGTGAAGCATTTTCCAGTCAGTTTATTTCTTTGAGCGTAACCAGTGGTTTGCACCTTTTTGTAAACCTTCATTATTTACGGTCATGAAGTCATCTCTTGACTGCAGACTTTCACAATGACACACCTCGCTCATCCAAAATGTTCTATACTTGCAGATGTGATGGTGAGACCACCCACTTTGGTTGTTATCTGTGGTCTTTCAGGCCTTTTGCACTTGCTGAGCTGACGCTTACATTCATTCTTTTCAAGAATTTACCAGATTGTTAGTGAGTTAGCTACTCCTAAAGTTTCCGCTAACTCTCTGGTAGGTTTTTGGTTTTTTTCAGTGATGAAAAAATCATGAAGTTTCATTTCTCTAACAAATACAAGTTCAACAACTGGAATCAACTCCAGATTTGTTTTCGGGAATAATTAGGCCTCACCTGGCATTGAAACAGTTTGTCAATAAATTGTTCAATTACTATTGATCATCTGGTGTACGGAGTTATCTACACACTTCTGTACCTGACTGTAAGGCAAAGATGGTAAGACTTACAACACAAAATGATTATACAGTGTTTTGAATCAGATCGTAATCAAAGTTATTACACAGTAATCATATGAAGCACTGATAAGATTTTTTTTTTTTTGATAATAGAGAAAAACAGCCAGCCTCACTACGTCAAGTCGTCTTTCGTCCCTTTTTACCGGATCATTGGTATAACAATCTTTTTTTATTCTTTAATAAAACCATAAATTCAAATTTGGATGAAGACGTGTAATACAGCTGAAAAATAATTTAACATTTATCGCAGTCCCTCCAGCGATGCACCAAAAAATCCGTCAGACTCTGGCATTAGCTAAAGCCAAGCCAATGTAAATCGACTCGTTCAAGCTTATGTCATGACAAATATGACAGATTTAATCCTTGAACATTCACAGGTCCTAATACAGAAATAATACAAAAATATGAAGCTGTGTTTAAAAAAAACTGAACTTTGAATGACACATCCTTGCTGTCCCTTGTAATGAGAAAGTTTACACAGTAAAATGGTAGTTTCTTACCTTGTTTTTCTGTTATGTAGAAAGAAGGGGGGTGTGCACGGAGTGTTTAAACAGCTACATTACTACAGTTCAGGAGAATCAGTGTCCTAGAATCTGAGTAGGAGTATGGCACTGCTTTAAACACATCCTCTTGAACTGCCCTGAGGTGTGAAATGGCAAATTTGGTGTTTTGCATTTTCAAAGCCTTCTCCTTCTCAGTGTGTTCCTGCCACTTGAATGCAGCAATATGTGTCCGTGTATGTATCTTTTATATGTCTGTGTGTTTGACAGCCTGTATTTGTTGAAGCCAATGAGAATAGGCACTTCACTGTCTGTGAGTGAGCTCCTTGCATTTGTGTGCATGAATGTTTGCATCTGACCATTTCTTTTGTGTTGTGTTTGCCTGAAAATAAATACAGCCAAGTAAAAAAAAACAAAAAACGTCTCATACGGCATTGGCAGTCATTGTTTGGGTATTGCAATTTGTCATTTCAGAGTTACACCAGGTAAAAATTCTGTAAAAACCCCTAACCCTAGATTGCTCAGCAATTACCTGACGTCAGCATGTTTTCCTAAGAAGATGACAGTGCTGTTGGATTGTTATTAGGTGACTGTATATCATGATAACCAGTCTGAGTGATGCAGACGCTGCTTGCAAGAAGAAATCCTTTATATTTTGCTTCCCACTGACTCTTTCAGAAAGGTCTGTGACTTCATCTTTAATAAAAGGTCACAGCGAGCGTGTGTTTTTGTTGGTGTTGTGCTGAATTGTTTGTGTGGAGAAGTGAAAAAGAACTTTTGGGATTTGTAAAGTGAAGAAAGTGCTTTAATGTTTCTGAAAATGTCCAAAGTGATTATTTGTCAGAAAAACTCATGTTTGAGTACCATTCCTAAAACAACATAAGAGAAAACCCGTCCTGTCACTCTCTAATCTTTGATGTGAAAAAATTAGACTTTTTCCCTCTGTGCATTTTGTATAGATCAACAATCTTACAGCTCATTGATGCTATATTTAGAACAGCTAAGCGGGGTCCTTTCGAGACTCCACTTCCTGCTGAATATTGCATTAAAAATGGATTCCCCCTACCCTTAAACACACCTGCTTATTGACTTGTGTCTTTAAATGTGGCTCTCAACCCCCAACCATCCTCAGCATTCACAGTCACACAAAAGAGAGAGTGGAATAAAGATGGTAATGCTGTGTCCTAATTATACAGTACAGGATTGGAAATACAGGTACAGATATGGGAAAACCCATATAAAATGTACCCCGCATCTCACCTTGGTAAGTGCTGGGATCGGTTACAGCATCCTACTGACCGTGAGCTGGGTAAGTGGAACAAAATGGGTGGATGAAATCAAACGCGACTGGATTGTTCATGAAAACTCTTGCAATTTCTCAGAAACTGCAATTTTTTGGAGGAAAACGTGGCTCAGGGTGGTGAAATACACATGTACTCAGGGGCAGGAGGTTTGGACGTAACCAATCCAGAAGTGTTATTCGTGTCTCCTTATTGCATTTCTGGAAGATGCAGTCCAACATTCCCACATCATAACAGTTTACCGCGTGTAGCTATCTCGAGTGTTTTTGTGGTTTTCGTTTTGTTCTTCTTAAAGCCCTGAGATGCCACCCAAAAAAAGGCAATTTTTCTGACCACATCCGAGATTTGCGGTTTTTCAGGATTCTCTAAGAACAGAACCCTCCGGGGATATTTTCAGAGGTACTGTACTTCATGTCTGAGACCTCCGTTCGTAGCAAGAAGCTAAAAAAAAAGAAAAGTCTAACGGCTTAACGATGACCTTGAAAGAACGCCAAAGTGGAATGAGTCCTGAACTCGTTAGTATTTGCTGATTGTGCTCTAATGCTTTGCCTGTGAGCGGTAATGTGAATCTAAGCCTGCACACTGAGTAATGAATCTGTCTTTTAGTACATCTCACCTCTGCATGTAGTCTCACTTGAACAGGGTTAAGCTCACGTCCAAGTAAAACACAGCACGGGCAACCAGTTGCAATTAGCCAGGCGGGTATTGTAGAGGTCAAACGGGAGAAATTTACCTGTTGCTTGCAAAAAAGCAAAGTGGTGTTTATCGGTAGTGTCATCACCCAGATATTGATTTGGATGTGAAGACTGCCTTTGGGTTCCCCGGTGTTCATCCTCACTTTCATTCCGCTCATCCGTTTTTATTGCGTTTGGGTCGCTTTTCCGTTCTGAGACCTCCTCCTTGTGATATTGGCTCCTCTGTCATCTCCACCTGCGCGACAAGCCAGTACGTTTAACAGTCATCCTGACTGGGAGGATACACGGTGGGCGGGAGCAGCCGGCGTGCCCTCTCACCACGTAATGGATGTGTGCGTGCCCCAGAAGTTTTAGAGCAGTAATTTAGTGTAATGACTCGGTAGCTTTTTGGTGTGGGCCAGAGGAGGAGAGGGCAAATGCAAGCCGAGACCTTCATTATAGGAGACCAATGGTCAGACTGTGGGACAATAGGACTGTTATTTTTTACCCTTCCACCTTCCTCTCAGCAGAAAATAGCCTGTTGGACAGCTGGTGACAAACTGCCCTCTTACAACCCATTAAGGATTGTACCTGGAGCCTGGGAGAGGCTTGAGATACAACACCACTCGCCTCTTCATCCTTTCATTCTGAGCTACAGCTTCTCATCTGCTGCCCTCTCTTTATCCCTCTCTGATTCCCGACTAACTGCTGTAGTGGCAGGGAGGCAGCACAGCCTGTACCAGATTAGACAGAAAGGTAAAAGGTGAGTACAGAAAAGCGTTCGGAGGGTGTACAGATGTGTCGAAGCTGCTGCCTCAGTGGAAAAGTTGATCAGTGTTGTCAGAACAAATTATTAAAGATTATCACATCCCAAATCAGTAATTATGACCGGAAAATGACCCGAACAAAACAGTAAGTGCTATGGACAGGAAGGTCATGAGTGTGAGTACCAGCTTACACCAAATAAAAGCTTGCCCGACCTCTATTGGTTCTACAAAAAAAAAAAAAATAGGATTGTGACCTGATTTTGGTAATTTGCCTTAATGGAGACAACAGAAGACACCAATGCTTTAGTGACCCGAGTGTCACACTAGTGCTCAGTGTTCTCTTTGAAATAGAGCACCCAGACTAGACACTAGAAAACATCACAGGTACAAGCTGTGTTTGAAAAACCGACATCCAGCAGTCTGTGCAGTGACTGAGGACAAATACACACCCACCTTAAGTTACTCCGGCCAAGGAAGTCATGTATATGGTAGCATTTGTGCTTGTGCACGCGTGTCATTTTTTTCTGTCTATGAACACAATAGCTTGAAAAGTTTTGAACGAATTGTGATAACACTTTCTAGGCGTGTGGAGTTCAGTCATTTTAATAATTTCATTATATTTTGGTTTATATCCACCAAGATATTCAAGGTCAACTCGGTGATTTTTTTTTATAGAATTGACAAAAACCTTATAACTTAGAAACTGCGATTCTTACAAGTGTGATGTGTTTTGTGAACATATAGAAAGTACTGTATGAAGATCTAAAATATAATTTCACTTTTGACCTTCAAGGTCCACAGATCGATCTGAAGGTCAAAGTGATAATACTATCTAGAGGAATTTAAAACTATGTTTCTTATTGCCAGTGTTTGTCTCGACATCATGTAGACTTATAGGGAATGATATATGTGGAATGGCTGTGTTAGCCCTGCGACTGACTGGCGATCTGTGCCTTTCACCCTACGGTAGCTGGGATAGGCTCCAGTCCTCCCATCACCCTGATAAGGTTAAGCGGAAGAGAACAGATAGATGGATGGACGTTACTTTGAACTGCTGACCTTTTCCTCCAGGTCAAATACAGTCACATTTTCATCAAATGTGTTACGACTAAAATTCTGCTGCCATTTTTGGACTGAAATCTGAGAAAACAAAATGAATATATACAAAACACAACACTATTCCTTTAAAACTGCCCAGAGAGTGCTTCTTGTTGTTGTCTGTTTCCCTATAAAAAATAAAAATTGATGTTGGTAGATATAAACTAACAAGGGATCTAGGATTAACCTCGGCGGTAACCCACAGAAGATAGGAGCTCTTTATTCAAGCTGACACTGCAGCTGTTGGTTGTTAGTTGCACCGCTAAAAAATGTTGTCATCAGTGACCACCCCAGCCCTAACCCCAACTCTAACCCTAGGCAATCCAGATATTTAAATTTAGATTTTAATACGTTGTTTCTCCAAGTCTTGTCAGTTAGGAACAGGAAAATAATCATGCTAACTGACTAAAAACAATTCACCATTTTTTCCAAAGACGTCCATTATGCTCTTTTTCATAATAATGTAGGGTCGTACAGGGAACAGCCGGGGTTAGGGTTACCACCTCTAATGATTTAGAACTCCAAACGTTAATTGCCTATGCTGGTTGAATTTGGTCCTAAGAAGCTGTTATTGTCCACCCTTAGTCAGTATACTTAGCTGTTCAGATACTGCACGAGAACCAAGTACTGACGTTCCTCCCTGTAGTTACCAAAAGTATGTTATACCACCTGCAGGCTCGGAGAAAAAAGGGAGCTGAAAAAAGCCAGACTCACTTTATTCGCCATTTCTGTTTGGTGTGCTTGTTCTGTAGTGCGTCTGTGTGTGGGTGTGTTTGTGTGTGGGTGAAGATGCTGAGAGCAAACAGCAAATGAGAGTGTGGTCTTTTCTGCAGACTCGCAGTCGTGCTGTGAAAAGATGGGCATCACGGTGTGATTGTGTGGAGGACATCACAGTGATGCAACTGGACTCTCTGTTCCTCTGTGTTACCTCTCACCAGTCAGCCTTTGTCATCCATTTGTATTAGCAGGGAAGCACACATTAAAATTTGGACATTCAATTTTGCATAATTCACCATCGAGACAGTGCGAGGATTGTCAGTTTCCTTCAAAGATGATTAGCATTGAGTGACAGTCATGCTTCCAGCCATGTGCTCTTCTCCCTCCTGCTTCTACCCTCATTGAATAAATCCCCCCCACTGTCTGCTCGTAGGAGATCTCTGACCACAAAAAAGACAGTTTGGCATTTGAGGACAGTGGTTGGCTGGGGAAGTTTTCTGAGCGGTATCGTGGATTTTCTCTCACGGTGCAAAGACGCGGGCTTGTTGTTCATTAAATTGGCATGAGCGACGACAAACCCAGTCCTATAGCTATAGCTCCAGACCCTAAACAAAAAGGAAAAGAAGCAAAAGGGAATTTAGTGATAGTGTGAATATTGCTTTATGCAAATCAGTTAGAGTCATTACTTTTTTCCCCACTGATTCTCAAGACTTTGTAGAACTTTTTTGTTTTGTTTTATTTATTTTTTTTAACTCTCTGAGGTCTAAGTCATCAGTGGTGACGACCTCAACCCTAGGTCCTAACCCTAAACTGATGTTTTTCAGAAAGCAAATGGGAAATTTATAGAATAGATAGAATTTATTGAGGGATTGAGGCATGATATGGTTTGACATGGTGAAGAATCTTAGTCACAAAGGAACCACAATTAAAGAACCATTATAAGAGTACATTTCCCCCCTTATTGTGGTTTTACTTTCAGAAACAAACCAAAAGAAGTAATAGCACACATGCATGCATGCATGCATGCAAAAAAAAAGAAAAAAAAAGAGAAAAAAAAAGAAGAAAAAGAAAAGAAAAATGTGAC
>VVHJ01025984.1:13157-24598 GCA_015107715.1 Tylochromis polylepis
AACCACAATTAAAGAACCATTATAAGAGTACATTTCCCCCCTTATTGTGGTTTTACTTTCAGAAACAAACCAAAAGAAGTAATAGCACACATGCATGCATGCATGCATGCAAAAAAAAAGATTTGAAATGAAGCATCTTCTACTTTGTAAATTAGTATTTTTGGCATGTGGTTATAACAAAAACCAACCTTAACTCTAAAGGCCTTCACACACTGAGCTCACTGCAGAAAAAAATGACATGAAATTTTGAATTTTTCAAATGAAAATCTGTCTTGTAAAGTATATACACATCAGAAGCATTGTGATTCTTCGAAAAATATATTCTCGAAACGTGAACTGCGAAAAAATGGAGTCAGCATAAAGCAATGATGAGCTGGTCCTGATGCTCCTAAACAAGAAAAGGAAAATCGGAGAGCCGTGGTTCATCGCATTCTCGACAGAAGCCAGACGCAGGGAAATGTTATGCTTTGATCCAGGAGCTGAACCTGTATTACAGCTGCTTTTATAGATATTTCATAGTGTCAGGGGGGCAGTCTGAACTCTTGTTGGCAGAGCTGGGACCACATCTGAGGAGGCAGAGAAATGATTTCAGAGAGCTGATTGACCCTGAGCAGCGTTTAGCTGTGTGTCTGAGGTAAAATAGGATAATTTTACTGTTTCCACATCGCTGTATATTCAGTAAAGTATTGAGCAATGAGCACACGTGTTGCCAAATGCAGGGCTCTGATTGGTCAGATATGTTTATTTGCTTGCAAAATCAGGAAAATCTAACTTGATCTGCGAAAATAAATGCTGCAAATTTGTCGTGTGAGATTACGGCGTCTGTGCAAACAGCACTCCGTAAGAAAACGTGAGTGGGAAAAATGCTTCTTTTTAAAGGCCTCCACCCAATACAAGTCTCTGCTGAGCCAGTAGATGTTGAGAGTTTTACGAGTTCCTCAATAAATCCCGATCAATTTTCGCTGTGTAAAAAAAAAAGTAGGTCGGTATTCATCGATGCAGCTGTTTTATCATCTCTGAGATAAAGTCAGTGCAGAAGAAGAGTAGCTAAAAGGCTTGTCACGAGTTTGACATCACAGTTTTGCACTGTGCAACTGTTATAAGAACATTTATGAGAAGAATTGATAAGCTTGGAGACGTACAATTTCAATGGACCGGACAGTTTTCAAGTGAAACCAGCACATCCCCATTCACGCCAGATGAAGTGCCTGACTTAGTTTGACATGGCTGTGGATACCCATTACCTCGGAGAGCACGTCACTGTTTTTGATCTTTCCATGCACTCTGCTACATCACTTCTACCTTCTAATTGGGATTCTTCTCACATTGGAGCAGCACAAGCTTTCAAAGACAAAGGCATTTTCACAGAGAGACGAGACAGGTGTGAAGCCTCCCAAGTGTTTGTCAGTGATAAAATGAATTATACTCTTACTAGAAGGCAGCCTTGATCATAACACTGCCAAACTTACTGTCTTAATGCTTCCTAAATCTGAACTGCTTGAAGAGTCTTACCAGTGTGCACTACATCAAAACACCACAAGCTTTTCAGACTGTTATTTCAAGCAGAGAGCTGCTGGTGTCTGACCATGTTGGTTTAGCGTGAGATAAAAAAAAAGGGGGGGGGGACTGAAACTGAGATTTTTGGTGTTTGTGCTATTGTTATTTAGCCGTAAACTGTAGCTTGATTTTGTTTTGTTGTGCTGATTTGGAAATAAAGGTTTTTTTGTCTAATGTACATTGGAATTGACATTAGATTGAACAGACGAGTCTAGATTTAATACACAATGGTAAAAGGAAGATACGGATCCCTAGTTTTAACTTGCAGTAAATTTACTGTTTACAGCGCCTTCTACATATTCTCCCTCTCTCTTGCTCACGCAGCAGCTTTGTTCTCTGCCTTTTTTTTTTTCTGATAAAATAAAATGATCGACAGGCAAAGATTATTAAAACAAAAAATGCAAATTTGTGCAGTCATGAAAATATCTTGGTTAGAAATGTTCTCTGCCGATGTTGGTACTGCTACTAACCGGGGACGCTTTACCAGATGGGCTCATTATTTTTATCCACTTCTACCTGCCAGCAATCAGTCACCGTAATGAATCCCAGAGCTTTTCCAATCATGTCTGGAAAATGGCACAGTACTTAACATCCTATTTGGTAACTGGTGAGGGGTAACGCATGTGGACTCCCTCAGTTTAATGCTGTAAAAACCAAGGGAGTGAATTTCCTCTCTCTCTCCACCTCTAAACCAGCTGACATTAACTAATTGACTTGCTGTACGGCTTAATAATACTAAAAGCAGGAAGAGCCATCTAGCCGACTCATTACATAGGGCTAATCCTTTATAGTTAATTAACTTTTTTTTCCTGTGTGTCAAACAAGGGAAAATTTATGGTGCTGTCAAGGGTGGCAATCTTTCCTGCTTCTATATCCACCTGCTACATTTGAAAGGAACATTTTAATGCCAGTGTTGGCACAGAACTGTACAAATAGGCTAAATGCAGTGTTCAGTAGCGCACTGAGATATTTACTTGCTGGAAGAACATTAAGTTGATTCTTGTGTTCAGAAATTCATAACACATTTGCTTGTAGCGTTCCAGCTCGGGCATTTTACAACTAAATGAACAGCGTGCGTGGGTGGACGGGTGTTCCAGCGTGGGAGGTTGTGCACTCTGGCTTTTCTTATGCCTTTGAAGGTTGTGCATTCATGGCTATATTTTCAACTGGTGAAAATCCCACAGATTTGACTCACATGAATGGGCCTGCTGCAGACATATGTGGATGCTGTTTACTGATGCATGGCGAAGAGGATGGCGTAAAGCTCTATCTCATAAATGAAGAGAGAGGGAAAAGCCGTCACTGTGTTCAGATTTGAATTTGAACTTTTGATCTGGGTTGTCATGGTGAAACTTCTCAGCGGTTTTGTCACTCATGCTAAAATTTTAAAAACAGGAGTGCACTAATAATGGCATCATCTCTCTTGCGCGATTGCGGCGTGGACACCCACTTCTGTGTGTGTAATACGTCATTTCAGAATGAGGTGACGTAGGAATTGGAAATTGATACAATAGGCGCATCTACTAAAAATCTCGAGTCTGAATTTGGTTAGAGGTCAAGTTTTCTGAAAATCTTGTGACGGCGATAACTTGGAAAAGGTGGCAGCACTGATACCATAGGTGCATCTATTCAAAGGCACCGGTGGCCGTCAGTACATTATTTTAATGTTGGGGTTTAGGGATTATAGTTAATTGCTCTTATTTGGCTTTTTCAAACACTGACATTTGACATTTTTTTATTATAGCAGACATAAAAAAGTGCTCATTATTTGTGTCAGCCAAGAGAGCTCCGTGCCCTTTGAGGCTTTGAAGTACACCATCTACATTGCTATTGCCAAAAATGATGAAATACAGAGCTTGCAGGCCACAAGAACAGCATCATGTATTTATTTTTTAGTATTTGTTGATGTTGAAGGAAGAAATACAACTGCAGACGTCTGTCCAATACATGTGTATATAACCAAGTTTCCACTCGAGTCTCTTGATGCATATTTAAAGAGTCCTTACATCCTAGACCCCAGGTTTAGGGTCTGAAAAGGTTTAAATAAAAGCTTTGTGAATATTCTGTAAAGTCATCACATGCTTCAACATATAAGTTTTGTGTGTGACAAAATCAACAGTAACTGGGTTTTTTTGGTTCTCTTTTTATCTGTGAAGTTGGATTTTGCATCGATGGTTGTTGGGAAAAAAAACACATACATGAACGTTCAACAAGTCCCATGCTAGAAGTACGAGTACGCTGCAAGGATTTCAAGGTCACCTTGGTTGGATTATTCTTTGGTTGTTTCGAAAGCTCTTAATCTGTCACAAATTTTACCTGCGTCAAGGTTTCACAGAAAGACAAACACAAATACATAAAGAAGCTCAGTTTGAAGTCATAATTTCTGTGTATGTGTTTTTTGTGCAATATTTTTAGTTCTTCGAGGTAATTTTTTGTTGTGGGTTTGTTGTTTTCAATTCAGTCTAATCACACAAATTACACCAGTAAATTGACCACACTGCTTATGGGTTAAAGTAACGGCACTTCTAAAGTCTTTCAGACACCTGAATCATTATATAATGCAAACAGAGCAGTCACATCCTGCCTCCGGTAGCATGTACATATTAGAATTTACACATTTGTCTTTCTTGCTTCTAGGTCACGGAACCAAAGGGGTGTTCGAGCTCCTGGCAGGCTGGAGGAGAACCAGGGAAAACCTCCCCTTCAAGGAGCGAGTTGCCGACGCGTTTGCTGACGTGATGGTGTGCTACACTATGACCAGCTCGCTCTACATCATAACCTTTGGCATGGGAGCTAGCCCTTTTACTAACATCGAGTCAGTGAAAATCTTCTGCCAGAGCATGTGTGTGGCCATCCTGGTCAACTACTTCTATGTTTTCTCTTTCTATGGCTCCTGCCTGGTGTTTGCCGGACAGCTTGAGCAGAACCGCTACCACAGTGTTTTCTGCTGTAAAATCCCCTCGGTGGAGTACCTGGACCGCCAGCCCACATGGTTTAAAACCATGATGAGCGATGGGCACGACCTGTCCACTCACCACGACAGCGTACCATACCAGAATCACTTCATCCAACACTTCCTGCGAGAGCACTACACAGAATGGATTACCAACACCTATGTCAAACCGTTTGTGGTCATTCTGTATCTTATTTATGCTTCTTTCTCATTCATGGGATGTTTACAAATCAGTGATGGATCAAATATTGTGAACCTGTTGGCAAGTAACTCTCCAAGTGTTTCATACGCTCTGACCCAGCAGAAGTACTTTAGTAACTACAGTCCAGTGATTGGATTTTATATTTATGAACCCATCGAGTACTGGAACGCCACAGTGCAAGAGCACTTGAAGACTTTGAGTCACGGTTTCAACAAGATCTCCTGGATGGACAACTTTTTCCACTACCTGCGGGTAGTGAATGTGAGTGCGTCGACTAAGAACGACTTCATCACCATCCTTAAAGGTTCCTTCTTGCGCAGCCCGGAGTACCAGCATTTCACAGAGGACATCATATTTTCCAAGAACCGCGACACTGACGAATACGACATTATTGCTTCGAGGATGTACTTGGTAGCGCGGACCACTGAGAAGAAACGTGAGGAGGTAGTGGAGCTTTTGGAAAAGCTTCGGCCCTTGATGCTGATCAACAGCATCAAATTCATTGCCTTCAATCCAACGTTTGTGTTCATGGACCGGTACAGCTCCTCTGTCATCTCCCCCATTCTGACCTCAGGCTTCAGCGTGCTCACCATCCTCATCCTCACTTTCTTCCTGGTCATCAACCCATTGGGAAACTTTTGGCTCATCCTCACAGTCACATCCGTGGAGCTGGGTGTCTTGGGTTTGATGACTCTCTGGAATGTCGGCATGGACAGCATCTCAATCCTGTGCCTTATTTATACCCTCAACTTCGCCATGGATCACTGTGCACCACACCTGTACACTTTTGTGCTGGCCACCGAGCACACTAGGACGCAGTGCATCAAGTTGGCACTGGAGGAGCACGGGGCCGCCATCCTGCAGAACACATCCTGCTTCGTGATTGGGATCATGCCCCTGGTGTTTGTGCCTTCCAATCTGACCTACACACTGTTCAAGTGCTCCCTCCTCACCGCGGGCTGCACTGTGCTGCACTGCTTTGTCATTTTGCCTGTCTTCCTGACCTTCTTCCCGCCGTCCAAAAAGAGGCACAAGAAAAAGAAACGGGCCAAGCGGAAAGAGCGGGAGAGAGAGAGGGAGCGGGAAAGAGAAAGGGAAAGGGAAAGGGAGGAGATAGAGTGCATTGAAGTCAGGGAGAATCCGGATCACGTGACAAACGTCTGAACAGTTTGTAAGTATGGCAGTAAATAGTTGTGCTGGATGCTGAGGCACCTCTTGAGGTGCAGGGGAATATGACATGACCCCTGAGGAGTGAGAGGTCGTCACTCCTAGCCAATAGCAGCTAAGCTGGCCAGAATCGAGTGCAGCCCTGCTGGTCAGTCATGTAGTCCTTCAGTCTGGACAGTGTATCTCATTTGCACAAACTGCAACACGGTCATGGTTCTAAGGCTCTTTTCCAACTCTTTGGTGTAGAGAAAGAAGTTAGTTACCAGAAAACATGCTTGCTCAGTCTGTAAGTAAATCCTAAACACACAGTATGTTATTCCATTTAAATATTAGCAATTCTGTGTTTTCCTCCTGCAGCCCTCTTCTCAAAACAAGTGAGGATCATAGCAGTCTGTTAAGCCAAGGACACTCAAACAAGTTGGCAAAAGCAGCTAGAGCGAAAAAGAGAGTACAAATTAAAACTGTGCAAACAACGACTGTGCACACACACAGTACTCCTCACACCTTGATAAAGGTGAAAAGAAACAAAGCCAAATTGTGTGGAAAGAGAGAGACAGTGGGCCGAAAGCACACTGCATGCTTTTCTGTATCATTATAAATAACTGAACAGCTGAACTGGGCAGATGGCATACACTGTGTCCATTATGAAGAATTATCTTGCACATTGCAGTGTGTGATTAGAACTGTCAAGGTTTATATAAGCAGGAAGCAAATATTTCTGCTTTAATTCGGAGGTCGTATCAGGTCTTAGCCAACGACAGAAGGAACTGCAGTGGGCTGCAGCATATGAAGAGGAAGTGATAAGTGACAGTCGTGCAGCAGTGTTTGAGAAGGCAGTAAGCCCGATTTTTAGAGTGTGACTAAATCCTAAACTGCTTTTGAACCCAAGCAGCAAAACCAAAAGTAAAGAGTGTTTCCATGGCTTGAAATGTTGAACTTCCTACCAGAAAATGTAAAAAGAAAAACAAGTGTTTGAATGTCCCCAAAAGCTCACTGTTACTGAAATTGGAAGGTCTGAATATGAGTCAGTACAGCGGTGGTGCCGAACAGTGTACAGAACAAAAGTTTTGGCAAGGTTGAACATTTACATGAATCGACCATGAGTCACGGGTTGTTTGAGCTTATTTAAAGGCCGGTTGATGGCTGATGTTGCCCAGGCTGTGATGCAAATTGTAGCACAGGCTTTCGATGAAATGGCGAGACGCTATTTGTAAAGTACAGTGTCAGTGTGGAAAACAGAAATCAGGAAAGCAAGAGTTATTCAGAGGTAAAGTTAAAGGAATCGTTAACGAGTGATTCCATCAAGGTCACAGAAAGTAGCATGGGAAGTGACAACAACGCTTTGGCTCTCTGTCGGGAGCACTGTCAAAGTGAGGGTGTAGACCATTACTGCCACCTGCAGGGTTGAAGCTGGTCTTGTCAATATAGTGTCAGTGTATTTGGCCCAAATCCTTCAAAGTAACATTTCATCAAAAAATTTGAGTTGTCCTCTGCAAATACCCTTTTCAAAATTCACTTTTTTTGAAGTGCAAAAATGGCTCCTGTCTCCCCAGAAAGTAAACAGAATTATCTACGTCTGCCAAGGCCCGATAAGAATCTCTGTTGCAACCCCAAAACAAACACACCCAAGGTCAGCTGCCCTCGTAGATACCAATCGCGCTCTGGCCTCTGGCAGGCAGGTCTTAGCTAGTGGCATGTGATAGAGAGAGACCCCATGTGTGAGCAGATGTGGCTGATTAAAGGCTAGTCAATACCTTCTTAGGGGACTAGCTGCTCCTTACAGGGCTGTCATTGAGGGGACACTGCTGTTTCATTCCTTTGTGCTGCTATCAAGAAAGTGACTCACACAGTGAAAATAATCGGGGGGGGGGAGGTAAAAATGTTCATTTGGACCAAATGTCAGTGTGAAATATGTGTATATGTTCGAGAAGTGAGTGCATACATCCGTGTGATGAATTGCCCGTTCTCAAAAACACTATTAAAATGACTTCATGTGTAAATCAGTGAACGAATGACAGACATTTGTGGAAAGGAGACTTCGGCCTGTATTACTTTACCATAAATGGATTATTTAAAATTTATATTTGCAAATTGGTGTTGAATTCTGATATTTTAACTGTCATCAACCAGGCCCTGCTAAGAAATGACGAGTTTTACACAAGCTACAAGCTGCAGCAGCTGCAGTGTTATGTAAAAGCCATGGTGTGTATGTATAGCAAGAAGGCATGAAATGTTGACAAAAATGCAAATGAAATGGGAAAGAAATGCAAATCCTAACCAATTTACTTCCCAGAATGGACTGTGTTTGCATGGCACTGTATCGTATGTATGCATGTATTTAATTTCTCTCTATGAAGACTATGTATTTTTTCTTTTTTCTATTATTTTGCTACGCTGCAGTGACTTACGTTTGTTGTTTGGATGCATATTCTGTAACACCATGTGCTGCAAAAGAAGAAAATGCGTCATACTTATTTCAAAACAAAAAGCCAGAGGATACTTCATGTGTAATATAGCTGTAAATTACTCTTTTCTATATTTTCTAAGAAAACAAATATACTATAGAAAGCTTTTTAATGACAGAATTTTCTTAAAAAAGCAAACAAAAAACCCAAAAAACAAAACAAAATAAAAAGGGAAAAAAATGTTGAACACAGTAGGCCAGTAATAAACAGTGGAATGTTATCAGTATACTAGATAGTATTTCTTGCACACTGCAGTGTCAATGTTGATGATTCACGTTTTTATATGGGAAACTGTGGCCACCATTTTATTGTTTATGTGTCTTGACTCCATTATAATCTTTACTTGGTACTCACATTTAAGGAAATCAAATACTATCCAACAACAGCCCTCTGTCAGTCTTCTGAACAGTCTATCGAGCTTTGTAATGATTACTTTTAACAGAAAACCTAGATTAGAAGTTTACAGAATATTCGGAATAATGTTGTGATTAACATCTATTATAGTTTGCTAAATGGCAAGTCAAGCTTAGCAGCAAAAATATAAATATCTAGCTTAACTCTTCTGGAACTTTGGTCCTAAATATTAGCGTCCTCTTACTGTATGGAACCTACCATCACTGCCTGAGGAGCTGCCGTTTGTATCATATCCACATTCGACGCTTTTTGGCTTTTTTGTAATGACTTTAATACCGAGTGCCGTCCGTTTCAGCTAAAGTCTGCTCAAAGCGGGATGCCAAAACATAAAGAGAAATGAATCTTCTATGACAACATGTAGAGTCTTCCCAGTGGAATGCTGTATCTTAATAGTTGGATGACGAATGGGACGAAGGAATGCTAAATAATGACCTGTAAATATTTAGGGCTGGGTTTGGGTTTTGTTTTAGCAAAATGCTGAATAGACAAAATAAAAAAATACTCATTGCTTATTAATGCTTATTAAATATAAGGCAAGAGGGGGAAAAAAGCCAACCCTAATCCAGTCCTAATCCTAGATGGGTCACAGGCAGACGACTTGGGGTTAAGTTCCATTTTAGTTGATGTTACAGTTCAAATAAATTCTCTTATATACATTTTGGCCCTTATTCTGGTATAAGATCTCCATTTGCCCAAAATAGGGTCTTGAAATTCCATTTAAGGGGCAGATGTGAACCCAGATATAATCTTAATAGTAAACAGATTGTCAGCAGCTCAGTGTATGTAGAAGGTCAGCATTACGAGGTCTAAGCCATCATCAGTGATCGCCCTAAATCTATACTATCAGAATGTCATTTTTGTTCTTTCAAAAAATTGTTCTCTCAACCTTGGCTATCCAAGGAACAGAAACAAACAAAACCAACCAAGCTAAAAATTGTCCCCTAACTCCCAGGGTTAGAGGACAAGTCGATGGTGGCTTGAACCTCAGAGGGTTATTGTGTGGCTGATTCATGCTGTTGATAGGTTCTGGACACTGGTGGAGCTCAGTGGCACAGAAGAAATGAATGAATTAGTGCTTGGATACAATATATGCATTACTTTGTATAATTCTGGTTTACATCAAGTTTGATTAGAGATGATACAGAACTTTGCTAGCCTTGGTCTTTATAAATAAACTCACACAGGATATGCTCTTGAAGGTAGTGCACACTATGCGTTTTTTCACGTTTTGATCTGAGCACATGTGCCTGCGCATATATAATTAATTTTGGTGATTTGAGTCAGATTCATTCTTTGCTATTATTTAAAAAACTGTTGTGCATTTTCTAATCTTCACATCAGTGCTTTTTTGTAAGCGTGTGCTATATGGCGTGCTTTCGTCCATGTCGTCTTTTACGTGAAACTGTGACATTACAGCAAAATATCAAAATGACAAATTAACCTCAAACACTTCATGTTAGAGGAGTACAACGCATGAAAGGAATTCAAAAGGAAAAAGAAAAAATGCCTGACAAAAACCTTTGATTATTCTAAGAGTCAATATTTCGGCAGGTAGATGAGTCTGCTGTAAGTCTCATGGAATCCTCATGCACCAGCACGTTTTCAGTTTCCAGAACCAGGGACAGCACAATATTTCCACAGTACAGGGCAATAAAATTATGCAATCACCACTTTGCTTGTTGAATAATCTACGTGGCAAATCTGTTTCAACCACAGCCTCAGAGGAAAAATTCCAATTTTACTGCAAGTCATCGATCTTGTACGTCAAGTAACTAAGTCACGAAAATAGGGTCTTGTTGCCCCCATTCATCAAACCTGGTATTTACAAGCCTCATATTTTATGTTAAACTTCAACATTTTGCAGGAACTCAAATGAAAGTGTGGTTATTTGAGTAAATCAGGGCCCCTTAAGTTTCTTTTTGTCTAGCTATGTATCAGAAAGAAATTTTTTCCTACTGTTTCTCTGTGCGTGTCCATACAGTGCTGTCAGCTAAGGGTGTATAACTTGCTTAAAATGTCTAGAACAAGGACCAGTATTGAGTAGAATAATGTGTACATTTGGGCTGATTGTTAAGAGTTAATATAAACGTGTAAGCAGAGGATTCTGGTTAGTTTTTACCAAAGTCTAAGCCTTATATACTGTGTCTTAAAAGATGACACCACTCAGATTAAGAAGGCATATATTCTTTAGATTGATGTGGGCTATCCAGTCGTGATGTTTGCAGAATCAGATCTCCTTCAAATCAAAGACTGGTTGAGATTTTTTTTTTGTGTGCAGCTAGCTCTACATTAAGCTACTGTGTAAGACTGCTTAAATAAAACTCTGTGAGTTACAATAAGAGAATAAATGTAAAAACTCAAATTTAAAAGTTAAAAAGTAGCTTATGGACAATTTTTCAAGTTATTAAACTGGTAACTTCAGCTATACAGGAAGCTTTAGAAACACGCATAGTATGTGAGGTTCCATAACAACATCGTGGTTTTCTTATCATCAGTGATGTATCGGAGTATGAATTTTTTTTATTGTTTGTTTCTTACTAACCGTTCCCCTAAGTCTCAGCAGTCATGGTACAACAACACGTTCTCATCCCAAAACGTAACACACCGACGCTTGTGACAAATCGTCAGTATGTTACGCTTTCGGCCACCCAACACGTCTCTATGTTATGTGTTCCAAAACATG
>VVHJ01025985.1:0-18045 GCA_015107715.1 Tylochromis polylepis
CAAAAATAAAGGCACACTGAACCAGCATGGCTACCACAGCATCCCGCAGCGGCATGCCATCACATCCAGTTTGGGTTTAGTTGGGCCATCATTTATTTTTCAACAGGACAATGACCCCAAACTCACCTCCAGGCTGTGTACGGGCTATTTGACCAAGAAGGACAGTGATGGAGTGCTGCACCAGATGGCCTGGCCTCCACAGTCACCTAACCTACACCCAATCAAGATGGTTTGGGATGAGATGGACCTCAGAGTGAAGGCAAAAGGGCCAACAAGTGCTCAGCATCTCTGAGAACTCCTTCAAGACTATTGGAAAACCATTTCAGGTGACAACCTCATGAAGCTCACTGAGAGAATGCCAAGAGTGTGCAAAGCAGTAATCAAAGCAAAGGGTGGCTATTTTGAAGAATCTAAAATTAAAACATGTTTTGAGTTATTTCACATTTTTTTTGTTTACTACATAATTCCATATGTATTCATTCACAGTTTTGATGTCTTCAGTGAGAATCTACAATGTAAACAGTCATGAAAATAAAGAAAAACCATTAAATGAGAAGGTGTGTCCAAACTTTTGACTGGTAGTCAATACCATATTATTAACTGATGTCTAAGGCAACGCCTTTGTTGCCAAACACATCATCAGGTTGCACTGTGTCCTGGAAAGTGGTAATCACTGCCTGCCATACTCTAAATTCCATCTTGTAATGAACTAAAAATTAAAAACGGAGTGTGGAAAGAAGCCTTCTTTTTTCTGAAAACAACCACCAGAGATTTGGAATAAAAGCTGTTAAAATGTTTTCTGGTATGAAACTACAGCTGGACTGGAAATCTCTCAGCAGAATAGTAAATCTTGCCACATTTCTGATTTAAGCTGAAGAGATGAAACTGTAACAGAGCACTTTTGGGTGGATTTTTCCTTAAGCAATCTGAATAAAGAATTCTGCATTTGTGGCAACTTTTTCTTTTTTGGCACTGCATGCATTTTGCTCTTAATGAAGCACTTTCTTGCACCCATTCTGGTTGACATTAAGATGAATTTTGCATTATATCTTTCCAGATGGGAAATGTTACAGATAATAGCTGGCGTGACTGCAAGCACAGAGAGCAGTCTCTAATAGATTTCCTATCCCTGCGATACATATACCTATTGCTATTTCTAGTAAACCTAACGCATTGTATATGAGTATCTCAGAATCATTTACTTCTCAAAGTGAATGTGTAGGACTGTATATGAAATCGTGTAAACTATACCACACTCTGATAATGCAAAACCACTTGCGTGTAATTGGTTGGTTTCCATTTTCTCAGCACAGCAAAGCTTCATTATCCAAGTGTGTAAGTGAGAATCTATCAGCATATTTCTGGTTTTACATTGCATGCACACGGGAGTGAGCCTGGCTGGAGGCTGGAGTGGAGGGTGAAATTGTGAAAGGCTAGATAAGTAGGATGTGGTTCAGATGAGGAGCAGGTCTGTGTCTGTGAGGCAAGGGTTGGGTGGGGGGGTGCTGACAGTAGTGATTTGGCTGGCCTTCCTAAGCATGTCAGAGGCTTTGTTGAGGCAGGGATATTTACTCATCCCTGAGAAAGCAGAGATGGCTGACCCTGCACACTCTTCCTGCCTGACTATCTGCGCGTGTGTGTAATGTGATGTTCTATGTTGAAGTGTGTGTGCGAGCGTGATTGTTTGTGATGTGCAAGTGAGTGAAGGTGTGTATTTGACAGAGCTTGTTTGCGCATAAATGTTTATATTACTATGAAATGTGTGCATGCATGTGTGTATGACAGGCTCGCTTAACAAAGGAGCAGCGGTGGGGGAGTGCGCTCCTGTCCAGACATCAGTCCCTGGAGGAGGAGTTTGAGCGGGCCAAAGCTGCTGTTGAGGTAAGTAGAGTTGTCTTTAGTACATCTCACATCTGGCACCTGTCAGCAAAGAGGCATATCCACTGCTGACTTTTAATAAGACTTAGCAGGAAAGTTGGATTTTCAATTTCCATCAGCTAAACTTTGTCTCGTGTGTACACCATTCCTGGCAAACACCCTTTTTTCTGTGTATCGGGAAGGGACAGCAGTTAGAGAGACAGACAGCTTACTGGAATCCAGCCCTATTCATTGAAACAACAGGCTTATTTCAACTTGAGCTAATCTTTGTAATTCACTAAGAAATGCAAAGATAAAAAACAAGCTGTGATAAATCGTACTTATTAAACACTGAATCCTAAGGAGCTTAAACACTGTTCTTCTGTAGTTTAGTATGACCCCGATCAACTGGGTAAAAGTAATTTTCTTTGTTATAGACATGACAAGATACTTATGAAAGGAACTGATGATGTAGCACTGATTTAGCATTATTTCATTTACTAAAGGGCACCTTGTCTATAGATAGAAACTGATAATACTCATCCTCCTGCTTTATGAGAAAGGGAAAATCCTTTGAGTTTAAAGAATTGCAATAAAGGTAAGGGTTCTGTGGGCATTAAGCCATGAGAACTGTCTTCAATATCACATTTCAACCATCATTGCCCATGTACACTCATAATGGCTCATGCAATTTGAATATCTACCTGAAGCCCTGTGGAGCTGATTTCCATTTGACTTCTTCAGCTCTTTTTTTTAATCTCTTTGTCAAATGATCACTGTTGTGCTTCCTACAATGTATTAGGCCCTGTGGTGCTAACTGACAGAATAGTGTGTGTTAAATCTGCACAAGAGAGTTCATGAGGTGGCTGACCCAGAAAAATATTCACGACTCTGGGCTGGCTAACAATAGGAAGGTAAACAAATCAGTCATTTTCCCAATAAGATGTTGCAGGAGACGCAAAGTTACAGTAATTAGAGATGGTTTAGACATTATTGGAGAGTGTACAGTCAAGTGAACAAAAAGTGCTTTGTTTTTTAAAAGGATTTATGCATTAGAAATATTTTTCTTTTTTAAACTGGTTCTTTGCAGGTCAGCAACACCTCAGATGAGCAACACATGACATATTAAACTATGTCAGTATTTATTTAACAAAAGTTAAAGAAGCAGCGTGTGAAGTACACCCTTAGTATTTCCAGTTAAGAGGGTTATTGATCTGAGGTTGTGTTTTTAAAATCAGCTAGGAAGAGTTTTTTTTTTTTTAATTTTCAATACATGTGCTGAGTTGTGAAATATGCCTATCGTTCTTGTCCTGTCAGGGGTTAACATGAAACATGAAACACTTCTTTCTCACTTCCATTTTCCATCACTTTTCAAACTCTTTGCACAGTAAGTTGCTATTTAACCCAAAGATTATATGAACAACAAAAAAGATTTCCCTGCAAAACACTTGTTCTTTCACTTTTGAAATAGGTTTGGGCAGTTTTTTGTGATATTTTTGAAACATTACATCATATACTAGGTACAAATATACCTAAAACACTGTCTTTCTAAACTATACAGAAGACAACAGACATAACCGTGAAGGTTTTGTTTATTTAATAAAGTCACTTTACCACTCACCGGACATCTCTCCTCTCAGAAAATGGGAGTAAGTCCTGCACTGTTGAAGGTTACAATAGACTGCTGCACACTGTGCTATGTGCAGTGGTCAATGAATAATAGAGCAGGGGACTGGAAGTTAGAGGAGCAGCAGTAAGAGAGTAGAGCGGCCCGCTTGGGGGATCCCATCCCAAACTTGATGATGATGTAACATTTCGTATTAGCTAAAAGCTGCATCCACCCAAATAACTGCACAGTTTCTGGTCATCTGGTGGCCAGATAAATGATGAGATTTAGAGATTCTCCTGGACAAGCTTCTGAGAACGGCGTATCGATTAGTAACAGTATCTCACAGCCTTGATCGAGAAGCCTGAGTGCTAGCCTTCGTTTGAGAGGAACTCTGATACAAGCGGTCAGCCATTTTGGCTTCACTTGCCAATGTCAAAGACCTTAATCACATAATTTCAATTTAAGCAGCTGTGCATATGCATCCTCTTTCATACTTATAAAGACATGGAGGTAGAGACAGCACAGAGAGAACATTAAATCAGCACAGCGTCTTTCTTCCAATTCATTCAATTAGACAAAGCAGCCAAATGTAAGAAAATTAGAACTCGGGGAGGGAGCAGTCATGGAATTAGCCTTCTAAATAAGATTCATTTTACAAAGCTGGCACTGATGGGAACCTGTAAGCTTATGCTTTAGTGCCTTTGCACATAAAATTTGTTGAAAAGGGGGGATAAAGTGGCAGTGGTCCAAGACAGCTAACTATACAGGGGAGATATATTTAAAGTATGCACTGTGCATGTCATACGAGTACACTGTCAATTACTTTGAGCTGATGACAATGTAATACTTTCATTAAAGAGAAAACCTCTGAAATAATTACAGACTAAATTGTGACTTTGGGAAACAGTGTTTTGGTTGAGGGGCATAAGAAAAGGGCCCCACAGTGGTGATAAAAATGAGATGAAGGTGACTGTGTGGCCTCCCATTTGATTAAAACAGCAGCAGGATGAGCTCAATTTTATCTGACAGAATATTAGTCTGAGGCAGTCTTGGTTTAAGCTGAGATTGTTGAGGCAATGTAGTTGCCGACAAGATAGAGATGCAGCCCTGTGATCAAAAGGTCAGTGGTTTTAATCCACAGTCCTGCTGGGGAAAATTAAGATGGGGAAAGTAAATGAGTAATGCCTTCACTACTCTCAACAATTTCCATCACCGTGCCCTCCAGCAGACCCCAAAATTGCGAATGTTGGAGCTGTAAAATTTCCAGCGTGACAATGAAGACGCACACAGCATCTCCTAAAAACCCTCAAAGACCAAGTACAAATTAACCTCTATTGAAGAAAAATGATATTTATATATTTGATCAGTGGTCAACACAGAGGTGAATGCATTATGTATGGAAACTTTCAAAATATGGAGTGCAAAAAGTGAGCCTTTTCTTTTTCCAGATTCCAAAAACTAACAAAAGTGTTTAAGTGTCCACACTTAAACAGCACTTTAGGTCACTGAAAAATGAGCTTATGAAAATTCCTTCAAGGATGAAGATTTTCAGAAGCCCAGTTTCTGTGTTTACACGCGGATGGGACTTGTCATGGATAAAATTACATCCTTTTTTAGCATGGGCCTGTTTATTTGTAGGCTTCTTTTTTGTAGGCCAGTATTTCTATACATTTAGGGCTATATTGCCAAATTTGACATGCTCTCCACAGCTATTTTTTTAAAATTGAAAGCAGAAACGTCCTGTTTATAAAGAAGTATTTGTATGTAGCCAAAATGTAGCCAAACGTAGTGTGGAAACATAAGTGAAAAATAAAAGAAATCCATCAAATAAACTATAAGCTATAATGCAGTATGTGAAATGCTGTTGTTTTAAGTTACTTGTATCTACTTTGTTAAAACAAACAAACAAACAAAAACAACAACTGTATGCTTCATTTGGCTTTTAAATTAAACTTTTTATGTAATTTAGTGAAATAAGTATTTGATCCCCAAGCACAGCAGTAAGATGTTTCTTGTAGATGGTCACCAGATTTGCACAGATCTCAGAGGGGATTTTTGCTGACTCGTCTTCACAGAAACTCTCTAAATCCTTGGCTGCTTCTTGGCAACTCAAAGCTTCAGCTCCCTTCACAGGATTTATGTAGGACTGAGGCCTGGCTAGACCACTTTATGACCTTAATGTGCTTCTTCTTTAGCCACTCCTTTGTTGCCTTGGTAGTCTGTTTCACTGTTGGGTCATTGTGGAAAACCTATCTACGACCCATCTTCAGCATTCTGGCTGAGAGAAGGAGGTTCCAAGATTTTATGGCCAGATCCATTTGCTCCTAAATATGGTGAAGTCATCCTGTACACTTAGCAGTAAAACAGCCCCGAAGCATAATGTTCTTATAATCTGGACACAACGGTTCAAGTTTTCTCGGCCTGTTGTGTCTTCTCTGAATCATTTAGATGTTCACTAGGAAACTTAAAATGGGCCTGTATGTGTGCGTTCTTCAACGGGGGACTGCCAGATTTCAATCCATTACAGTATAATTTGTTACCAATGGTGTTCTTGGTGGCTGTGGTCCCAGTTGCCTTCAGATCATAAACTAGATTCCCCTGTGTAGTTTTGGGCTGATCCTCCACCTTTCTCATGATCATCCTCAACCCATGAGGCAAGATCTTGTATGGAGCTCCAGAACGAAGGCGACTGATTTTATATTTCTTCCATTTCTGAATAATTGCACCAACAGTTGTCACCTTCTCACCTAGCTTATTGTTGATGATCATGTAGCCCACTCCAGCCTTGTCCAGGTCTACAGTCTTGTCCCTGAAGAAACTGATTCTGTAGACAGATGTGCTTTACACACATAATGACTTGAGATCAGGTTGATTACCTGTAATCTGCATGTCACATGGGCACGCAGGCAATCCCTGGTCACCAGAATTCTAGCTGGATCGTATGGGATCAAGTACATTTTTCACTCAGTGACGTGCAAATGCTGGATTTTTGATTGTTATTCTCTCTGTCACAATTAAAATACAACTATTATAAAAAATTTGAGACTGCGTATTTCTTTGTAAGTGAGCAACTTACAAAGTCAGCAGGTATCAAATAATTATTTCCCCTGTTATCAAAGATATCCATGTAGAAGGTAATCACATTGTCTGCCAAAATGCACTGATAGCACTTTGTCCACAGCAGTGTATTTTACTCTTCTCTGAGTGACATTATCGGGACTCCAGCTTCCTATTTTTGTCTCGCTGACCAAGGACTTGGCCTACACGGCACAGAAGTGGGTGGCTCATTAACATTAAAAGGCCAGGCCAGCCCTGCTCTGGAGATGAGAACAGTCCTTTTCTTATGGAGACTGCTGCTGTGTCACTGGTAAATAATGAGATTTTTTGCAATGCAAGCCCCCTGGGAAAAGTGGATAAGTAACCCCTATTCAAGTATTTGTTTTCTTCTAAAGACTGTCTCAAGTTAACAATTCAAACTGACATCCTGTTAGGCCAATTATTATCGCAAATTTCAACATCACAAGGAACAACAAAGAGCAACATTCATTTATGGATTATTAACTTTTTTTTTTTTATTTCAGGAGTTCAGTTAGCAATAAGCAGCATTTATTCACTTTAGTTGCCTGAAGTTGCCATAGGATGGTTGCTGAAAGCTTTAAAGCCTGTGGTTCTACATTTCCTTTGCACCTGATGATAATGCCAAAGTCATGTGGCTAACTCATTTGTATAAATCCACACATGGAAGAGATCTGAAATTGTCCATAAGATAAAGTTTCATATTGCTGTTTGAATGCTAACTATTCTAGTTTACACACAGTACTGAACAACTCCGGTGAGTGTTCATCACTACCTTTTTATTAAGTCTATAAGTCCATCTATGTTTACGGTAAATATAATGCTCTATATAAAAGGGTATTTCATAATCATTTGTTATACATAATTATGGTTCAGTTTTTCCTATCAGGCCTAAGGAAAATATATTGCACCTTTCATTTTTTAGGCTATTTTTTTAGCTGATTTAACATGAATTTTCATTACAAATTACCTTCTTGGCAGTGTCCATTTATTTTCACCTCATTTATCACCTCAGTCCATTTGACTAGCACGCATTAATTGGACTCTAAAGGCAAAATATAAGTATAGTTTTTCCAAAAGTAGGCGACACAAACAGCGATGGGTATGTGCAAGCTCTGTAGAGGTTGCTATGATTATTGCTGTTGTTAATAATGTATTCATGAAGTAACTAATGAATCCCCACCCCACCTCATTTACAAGCAGCGGTGACATGTTTGGTGGTGGGAAGCTCTCTATCTCTTTTACGTAACACTTCATCAGAGCTGCTGAAATTAGAGTCGCAGCCATGGGTTCACTCCAGTCATACGCAGGATATAATTACCTTGCTGTGTCTTTGCCTTGTTCCTCATAATTAAACTGCCAATGCCAGTGTTGAAAACATCCGTCACAGCATTATGAAGAAATATGAATTTCTTGTCATTTCACAACATGCTTGTATATTTACTCAATTTTAATTCTCCGAGCAATTTGTTGAGCTGTACTGCAAACAGTTTACCGTCTACGACTTGGAAACATTGAGATGATGAAGTAGGTCACAGTGCAAATGCAGGCCCTGCAATATTGTTAAAAATAATGAAAAACATTAAAGCCATAATATTTAAATTACCACAATGACTCTGGCTTACAATAAAAACCAATTACATGAACATGAAGATGAACATTGCAGGAAGCCAGGAGGAAATGATGCCGTGCAGGGAACTGGGAATAGGACTAACAACTGGAAGTATGGATCACATGACCATATTTTTGTGATTTGTTTTCTTTTTTAAATTTTTTTTTCTTTTTTTACCAGAAATCCACTAAGTAAATAGTAGTGGTAGTAATGGTATACTGATTTGGGGGTAAAAACTGTATTTTAACATTATATTATTAGTACTAAGGAAAAGAGTTGGAGTCATTAACCTTTAGCAATGTATTTTGATAAACTTTGTAGACGTGCTGCAGATAGTTCTAATAGCGTTGTAAACAAGGAAGCTGCTGGACAACAACTAAACCAACATCATTTTTTGTTACATCATTATGTTTTCTCCATGCTGTTCTGTAACAGGACAACACATTTCCTGACACCAACATACCTATGAATAATATAAGCCTGTAATAACAGCCAACCATTAAGTCAGTCAGGCTCAACCAATGTAAATGCAAGACTAATGTGCTAGTTACTTTCAGCAGGACATTTTAAGGACTTCCTGTTATGATACTCACTATAACAGTACTCACACTGGACCACGCTGCTCAGAGTCACTGAATTGAATATTAGCTTGAATTATTGTATAAATGCTTACTTAAACTTTGAGTGCAATGTGTGAAGGAGAGATGAGAAACATCTTATTGTTTACATGTGGAGTTCAGATTTGTGC
Organism: Tylochromis polylepis; assembly: GCA_015107715.1. Classification (NCBI taxonomy): domain Eukaryota; kingdom Metazoa; phylum Chordata; class Actinopteri; order Cichliformes; family Cichlidae; genus Tylochromis; species Tylochromis polylepis. Next base: position 8,902 of record VVHJ01025985.1, read on the forward strand.
CCAGACAGATTTATTAGCTTACTTGTTTAACAAAGGGTGCATTGCAGTATTTAAGAGGTACCAAAGAAAAAAGATACTTGGTGTTGTAGGGATTTGGTGGTTTGGAACTTGGGTTTCAGCAAAAATGATAATCTTTTGTTACACCACACACACCAATGCCAATAAACATGCTAAACAAAATCATGTGGTACAGCGATACAGGGTTACGACACAAACTAATGTCTTTTTTTTTGAATGATCACAATATGAAACATCCAGTACTGTTATCTTTTTGCTGTTTTTTTCAATAAATATTGTTTACAGCTAAATAAATAAACTGAATTTTTTATTAAAACCACCAAAGTGAACTTCTCCTTCAGCAGCACTGTTTCAAATTTAAACAGCTACTCTACATCCAAATTTCTGCTTCAAATTCTGCACAACACCGTCTCTCTGATACCGTGCTTCCTGATGGAGCTGACAGCGAAGGCTCCCCTTGATGCAATTTGTGTGCAAGTCAGCAGCCTGCAATTACCTGCCATCTTTCACCATGAGGGGCCACGCTGTGGCCTTGATGTCAATCAAAAGGAACATTTCATGTGGAGATCTGAAGACCTTTAACACAAACATATATGTCCTTATAGTAGATCTCTCTGACCCTGCTTGCATCTAGAGTGTCTCACACACACATACTGTATGCAACACTGTCATGTTGTCATGATGAGGTTCTGACTATAAAGGACTGAATAAGTCCCAGGAAGCTGTTCTGCTCTGTTTGGCTTCCTGTTCTTTGCTCTGCTTCTGACAGGAAGGCGGTCACAAATCATGAAATAAACCAGCTGGAAAAAAAAGTGGCCATGCAGAATATTCAGGTTTTACATGAAAAGTAGTTATGACATTAAGTAACTCTGTAGTGACAGGCATGTATGTAAGGAGAAATGGGACCACACACCAAAAACTGCCTGAACATGTTTACTGTATGAATAAATACACATCATACAACTATGCATCTAAAACTTCAAGTTTCATCTTCAAATGTAAATAAAGACAGTTTCAGGTTTTACCTGGACTTACATGGACTTATCCCATGCCATCAGAATGAAAAACCAAATTCAAGAGAAAAACCGTAAACTGTGTGATTTATGGTCATGTTTTGTGGGTTTCTCTTTAGCCTGCTTATGCATTTCCTTTTGATGACATCCCTTCCTAACAGCTCATCTGCTTCCAGGCCTGCCTAACCTGATTAGCTGTACAAATTACAACACACAAACATCACTTGGAGCTAATTGATCACGGGCTTTAAGGCAAAGTACAAGTGAAAAAGTCCTTCAGTGTTCTTGGGCTTTTAAAGACACTGTCAGAACTGTCAGTTTGATGGGGAAGTTGTTTTGTTTTTAGCGAGTATTGGTCTCTTTTATTTTTCTAAGATGCATTTGAGCACAATCCCGCTTTAGCCTGCTATCTATCTATCCATCCATTTATTTTCTTTTGCTTATCTGGGGCCAAGTCACGGCCTGCTACATTGCTCCACAATGCAAAATTTTACTTAACACAACGTAAAAAATTTATTAAGAATAAAGACCCCTCCACATGCCTTTTTTTTTTTTTACTTTGTTCCAACTTATTTTTTCATTTTGAAAAAAATCCAAGTATAGCTTTTACTTTCAATTAAGCAAGCAGAATTAAGGTTTTCTTCTGATTGAATACTAAACTGTTTAAAGCCTCTATGAAGTGTTTATAGGTCTGCTACCATAATAAATAAATAAAATTCATCTGTTTCCTTATAGTTAGTAGTCTTGCCTTTAATTATATTACATTAAGATGTCGTAAGGGTTATTGCAAAACAACACACAATCCGCTCTGGTTGATTAAACATAGTGACTGCATAAACAAAAGTGTATTTAAAAGGTTCTCTCTACAGGCTTTGATTTCCTGTCAGATAGAAATGTTAGGGTTAGAAAATGCTCCAGGAAGCAAATTGCCATATTAAACTGACAGCCTTTGGTCTGCTAATTGAAAGGCCAGCAGTTCAAATGTCATCCTGATAGAGATCCAACTCTGTCAAGGAAATGTGGATGTTTTGTGTGTTTCTTAACTCATCGTCTTTGAAAATACAGACCAAGCTGGGCTTAAAATATGCAAATTATTAAACAGCAACAGAAACAGTACTTTAGGTTTAGCTGCTGTTTTGAATTAATTAACCTATTCTGTTGAAAGAAGGTTCCAGTCACGTGGATGTTTTATTCTGGTTGGGGCTTCATCCATTTTCTGTAGTTGCATTTCAAGCATAAAGCATTTTTCCTCTAAACTCTGCCTTGACATGCAGATGTGATGAGTCATCAGGAGTGTGAAGTCTATATGTTACAGCAAGTAAGCAGGGCAGACGTGACATTTTCCAACAGTAGGGTGATTGCAAATTGCAAGAGCTAACTAATCACTCATTTCCCCCTCGTCACCTTCCACTCCTTCCTTCCTTTTTTCTTGAACTGTGTCCTCTCTCTCCCTCTCTCTGATGTGTGTAGTCAGATACCGAGTTCTGGGATAAGATGCAGGCAGAGTGGGAAGAGCTGGCTCGGCGAAACTGGCTGACAGAAAACGAGCAGGCACAGATTCCCTCCACTGTGTCTCCATACGAGAAGGTCACTATCATTAAAATGTTACTCTCAGCATGTACACAAATTTGTCCTGATGACAGTGATGCAGGAATATGCAGAACTGCATGTATGACTAGAGTGAAATTTTATAATTTTTCTGTGTAAAGTGTGTTTACATATACATCTGACATCTATAAAAATCTGAAACCTGTCTCAAAGAGGATCAAATATAGTTTTACCATCCTCTGTGGATCAACATTTAATATATCCCAGCTGTTTCATTCAATACCCAAAGAGTAGCAGTGTATTCCACTATATATTCCATTATATTTACTGTCTTCCACTTTAATTTAGTGTCCAAATCTGTATTTATCCATATATAACTGTCAGAATTTATGCGGCCATGAAATAAACTTTGTGCTAATATTCTCACAATGCAAGCCACTTGAGGGAAGATTTATGATTAGTAAGTGGCCTTGAAGTCTCAAAGTGATGAATGAGTGAGCAAGGGAGGGATTTTAGAAGCAGGTATGATTAATGGAGGCTTGTCACCCTGAGGTTAATGGTCAACTAGCAGAGACTTTAAGGTTACTGTAATGTACCTAGCTTTGTGAATCCAGAACTTTTATATATGTGAATGGGTTTAAAAAATGAGGAATGATGTCTAAACTAGTGCTTAACTACTCCTGAAAACTTCTTGTTGAATGTGAAGCCTTAGGTCTCAGTCACACACACCTAGAGAGCAGCTGGAGAACACCTGGCAAGCACTGGTATCCATGCAAAAATGAGTATTCCTCTACTGGTTGCCAGTAGTTGCTGGAGGTTGCTTATTGTCGCTGTGAAACTGATTGCTATAGACCAGTCAGTGATTCCATCCTACCAGTTACTATACTATTGGTCATTAGCTCATAGCAGCGGTCACCTCCAGATTGTGTGGAATCTAACCCTAACCCTAACTACAAACACTGGCTAACTACTTGCTAAGTGATTGTGAACCTGTGACATGTGCCATGTAACCCGGAAACAGAGACCATTTGCCTTCAAAATAAACATTGCGCCTTTTGAAACATTTAGTTTCTAGTGTCAGTGGCGAGGCACAGCTTTCACTTTGAAGGCTGCAGTCTCCGGAACAGCTTCCGGTTTGTGTCACACTTTCAAGTTTCACTAGCTAGGAGGCTAATTAGGGAGTCTGCAGACAAGTTGTCTCTTCCATGTAAACTGCAGGTGACTGTGGCAACCTGCTAGTGACCAAAGCATTTAAATAGAAGTTTTTGGCCCGGTTCCCTCTGTGCAGCAACACAGCTAGCAACCTAGCAACAACTAGTAACCACTAGCCAGGTTGTTGGAGAATATGCATTTTTTTCCCTAGAGTCAGTTGCCAGGTGGATGCTGACCAGTATTGTGCCAAAAAGGGATGATGTGATCTCTAGGTCTGTTTGACTGATTCCCTATTATGCATGAAAAGAGTGACAATATGAAAACCCAAGAATAAAAACCAAGGTGTGAGTGAACCAGTGAGTAAAAGCTAAAGCTGCTTATTTTATTGAAAGCAGTACAGATAATTAAAGTCTTGTCTAAGAGTCTAAAAATATGCCATTCTGGATGATGCAAGTTTTACATTTAGAAGAAAAATACAAAACAATAATAATTTAGTTGTATTTTTCTTTCTATTTCACCCCAGATTGATAAACACTGCTTGTTAATATGTTGTGATGAGATGTAACAAAGCCTACACACTGTCCTCTGTATTTACCGCATCACAATGACGTGAGTGAGTACGTTTTCCTGAGTTTCAGAGGACATAAGCACATGTCTGAGCAGCACACATCAGCCACCAGCTGACCTTCTTATGCCAGGAAATCATGTGAGATCAGACTTATGGGCTTTCTGTATTGATCCCAGCATAGCGCTAGTTCTTAAAGAAAAATCTGTTTCAAAGTCATCGTGCTCAAAAGCACGCAACACACCAGGGTAATCACAGTTTGAAAATGCAAAGTTTAACATTTAAAGAGAACAGACAAACCCTGGGGAGCTCAGTCCAGGTTTGATGTGAAGCAGAAAAGATCAATTCCTGCTCCTGCAGCTTTGCTTAAATATACAACTGCACAGGACACTTGGTTTGCATTTGAATAATAGAAGAGCGAAACTGACATTGCCACTGTCCCTGTTTTTATCTTTTTTTCTTCTTCTTCTTCTTTTTTGCTGATAGGGTTACTACTTCCACACAGATAATCCTTATAAGGACTTGCCTAACGCATTCGAAGAGGGACTGAAGAAATCCCGAGAGGGAGACTTGCCAAACGCTGTGCTTTTGCTGGAAGCAGCTGTCCTGCAGGACCCTCATGATTCAGAGGTGAATTCTGCTAATATACATATGCACAGAGCTGTCAACACACACACTGTTTAACTGGTCAAGTCAGTAGCAGAGCTATACATATTTACAGACTTTGATGCATTTTTGAAAAATGCATCATTTGTACCATTTTATAGTACAAATGGCCGATAAAAACTGCAGTCTTACACCAGCTAACTGGACTGGATCCCTGAGGCTTTCATTGCAAACCTATGGCTAAATCCTCCCCTGCTACAGAGGAAGAATGCCTCACTGACCACAGGCTGTGTGAAGCTGATTTTGTAGGCAGCACCCACAGGCTCAATGCTGATTGCCTGTAGAAGTCAGGGGATTTTTTTTTCTTGTAAAAATAGTTGTTTACTGTAGCAAAAAAAATACTCAACTTGCACTTGATGAGAATTTCCATTTGCCCAGTGAGATGAATAATAGCTCATTCTGCAGGTTTTTTTCTCCTTTTTGTATTCCTCCCATTTCAAATGGAGTGACCTCTTTGCGAGCTGAAAGAGCAAAGCCTTCATTCAAAGTACTTTCGGAATCCCCTGGAATATACAGAAATGTGCCAGTTATTCCGTGGAGAGGATTATCCCACGGTATATGGAACTAATACGATTCCAAATTTCCTTCTAGGGCACGTAGTGGCTTATTGCCCTACTGCGAGGACCTCTGAATCATTCAGAAATAATTTGGACCCTCGTTTCAAAGAGCTGGACAAAAAAAGCATCTAGAGAGATTAGCTTTAGAACAGGTTATTAAATGCGCCCTTACAGACGCATAATACAGTAGGACTAATCTCATAATCTCACATTTTGGATTTTAGGTTAGTTATATCATTGTCTGGCCTCTTGTGTTGATCAAGGGCTTTTTCCTAATTCAAGCCAGTGTCATCAACACATAAACATATTCAAATTAAAGAACATTTTTAATCAGAGTACAGCAAGTCAGTTAAACTTGCTGGATATTGATCTGCTCAATTGAGTAGCAGAAGGGGATGTTAATCAGTTTCAGGTGCTTTGGCGCTTTGGTCGACTAGAGGGGCAACAATGAGACAACCCCCAAAATGGGAATGGTTTTATAGATGGAGGACACTGACATTTTTTTTCCTTCTCATCTTTTCTGACAGTGTTTTCACTAGTTTTGTATTTGGCTAGGGTCAGTGTCACTACTGGTAGCATGAGGCAATACCTGGACCCTACAGAGGTTGCACAAGCAGTAACTCCTCCAGGAATGCCAATCGGTAGATGCCATTGCCAGCAGGTTAGCTGTGTCTACCAGCACAGTCTCAAGAGCATGGAGGAGATTGAGGTATGCCAAATTACACAGGAACTGGGCAGGAAATGAGTGGCAAGAGGTCTTATGGTGTGATGAAACCAAATTTTAAATATTTTGGTTCAAATTGTTGACACTATGTATGGAGGAGGTGAGGAGAGAGGAACAGCAGTGAGTGTCTACAGCCAACTATAAAACACGGTGGAGGCTCAATTATGGATGCGGTTACTATCAGATTTTGATTCATCATGTAAAATCATCTATAAAGCATTTGATTGGCAGGGGCCTGCTTTTTCAGAATGACAATGATCCCAAACACACTGTCAATGCAGTAAATGCATACCTGGATAGAAAAACACAATGTGCCAGTTATACACAAAAAAACAATATTCATTATTAAAGTATACTCTTTTTTTATATTTCTTTTTTCAGTTTTTCCTGAGCGTTTTACTGCATAATATCTGATGGTATCTAAGGACAGCAGTCCAAATAAAACTCTTTGCCAGTGTTAATCATAAATGCATATGCCCTGGGTTTACTTCCTTAAAATTAGCTGGAGTTATGGATGGTTTAATTCACAGCAGCTTCAGTTGCTCTGTACCAGTCATCATCCTGCTGTGTTTTTCCCCCTTGAGAACATAGGCTATACAGAGTTCAGGTTTCCACTATGGTTTTTTTTCACCTTTGTTTTTTACCTGTTTACCTGTTGTTATTGTTTTGATGCAGGCCTGGCAAGTACTGGGGACCACCCAGGCTGAAAATGAGAACGAGCAGGCAGCGATTGTCTCCCTCCAGAGGTAATGAGAAACAACTGCATTCAGTTCCCATTGAAAAATCAAAAAACGCTCGCAGACATAGGAGAACTGTCAGCTGTTGCTGCTCGGGAACACCATATGTTTGCACAAGTGGGACAATGTGAAAATGTCATGTTAAAAGATGAAGCCCAGCACGTGAAATTTGCCTGCAAGGTTTCACTGAACTGTTTAACAGCAGTAGCTTCAGCTAGAACAAAACCAAGTCATAACTATATTTTGATGTTAAAAAAATATTATATTTATAGTTCCAAGAAGAACACCGTCACAGTTTTGTACGGTTATAAAAGTCCTTAAATCGAGATTGGAAGAGCAGGCTCTGGGAGTTTTATTCTTAAAACAGAGACACCCCACATGGATGGTGAGTGCACAGAGCAAGTTTATGAACAGAATCCTCAATGGGAGGTGGCCCACTTTCATTCACAATGGTGAAGCCAGAAATTACACCTTTCTGGGAATGTGAATGCTGACAACTCAACAGAAAACACAAGAGACAGCCATTCAGGAGAAAGTGTTCTTCCTTTTCTAAGTGCTTCAGAAATGGTCCATTTTGCAAAAGAAAGAAATAATACTAGCAAAATTTGATCGCTGTTATAGGTGGATTACAAATGATGTCCAATGTATTACAGAATATCTATAGTTGGCCTGAGATTTCTGCAAGAATCTCAGTCCAACATAGCCATACACATTCCTTATATGATTTGAATGTCAGGTATTTTGCATGGTGTATATTTTGCTTTGTTATGTAATCGCTCCATCTGCAAAGGCTCTTTTGTGTATGAAGTGAGATTAAATGTTTTTAGCTGGCATAAGTCTTGTTGCTGCAATGGCATCATTTCAGATGGCAAGCATTATGTCACAACATTGCTGTATTCTATTTTTTTATCTGTTTGTTAAATAAGGTCATATGCTTAATTTTGCTTTGTCATGCTTGTGCTTTAATTCAGAAAATGAGCTCAACCTGAAAATAAGAATTCTGTGTCTTCTTTGAAGGAATAACTTTCATATAAAGGCTACGTCCTTGTACAGTTAAATCCATAATACTACTATTTTAAATAAAACAATTAAGATGTGATTGAAGGGCAGACTTTAAGCTATAACTCGAGGGTTTTAACAAACATATTACATTAACTGTTTAGCAATTACTGCCATTTTTTATGCCAAGTCCACTTTTAAAGGCTCAAAATTAATTGGACACATACTGACAGGCAGGTTTTTGAAGAGGTGAGACCTGTTCCCCTGGTAATCCATGACAAATTAAGCAGATGAAAGATCTGGACTTGATCACAATTGTTTACCTTCTGTTTAGTAGCTGTTTACTGGAAATCTCAGAATAAGAGCTAAAAAGATGTGACGTTATATGTGAAGTTCATTATTAGGCTGAAAAAACAAACAAAACTATCAGAGAGGTAGAAAAAAAATTTTGGAATGGCCAAATAGAAAAGCCAGTTCATTCCTTACTCTAAGAAAATCACTGGAATCACCAGAGGGCCTGGAAGAGCACAGAAGACAGCTAAAGTAAATGAGAGCAGAATTCTGTCCTTGATTAAGAAAAACCCTTCACAACATTTAACCGAGTGAAAATCATGTTTGATGATGCAGCCGTATCAGTGTCAAAGTCTACAATCATGCAACCCCTTAATGAACGGAAATATAGAGGGTTTAAAAACAAGGTGCAAACCTCTGGTTACATTCAAGAACAGGACAGCCAGATTAGACTTTGCAAATCTTTGGACAGATCAAACAAAGATGTACCAGAATGATGGAAAGAGAAAAGTATGCCAAATGAGAGAAACAACTCATGATATGAAGCAAACCACATCATCTGTCAAACATAGTGGAGGCGATGTTATGGCATGGGCATATATGGCTGCCAGTAGAACTGGGTCACAATTGTTTATTGATGGTGTGACTACTGATAGAGGTAACAGGATGCATTGTGAAGTGTACAAGGCTATACACTCTGCTCAGATTCAGCCAAATGGTGCAAAACCGATCAGAAAGGATTTCACAGTGCACATGAATAACAACCCGAAGCAAACTGCAAATAGCAACATATGAGTTTCTCAAGGCAAAGATATAACTGAACACAGAGAGATCCAAAAAAAAAAAAAAAAAAAAAAAAAAAAAAAGGCACCGG